>KV454634.1:1812-161781 GCA_001662585.1 Pseudogymnoascus sp. WSF 3629
ACCCTACTTCATTAAAGTTGTAGATATCCTGCTCTAAGATGCTATATTTTGCAACCACGTTCTATATAAGAGAAAACCACTCTTGAATTATCTTAGGATCTTCACATTTTGCTCGTTTATAATCATACTTCTAACTGAACTTTGCTTTAATTTCCACATAACGCTTAATAAAGGTAGTAGTCTAGTTCTTCCTAATAGGGCTCTTGCCTCGTTTAGAGAGTAGAAGGTTAGCCATTTCTTGCATAGCTTGTAGTTAGGGCAGAAATCCACGCGAATCTAGGTTGAGAATATATTAAACAAGAGCTAACTCTTCGTATAGAGTCAACTTACGTGAGTTAGGAGTAGAGTCACGTTAAGAAGTTATACTACAAATCTAGTCATGTAAGGTTGTACGAGGCACATCGTATAATACTACAGCTGCTTAAACAGTTTGACAATTACCTTGTTTAATTGCTTAAATAGCTAATAGTATCCTGCCCTCTTAATTAGAGGATTAGGCTTGTGTTAGTCGTGGCATTGTTAACTATAGTTAAGTTGACGCGTTTTGGTGTTTTGGTAGTGGCAACTCGCCTAGGATGGCGACTTGCATGTGAAATACGTTACCTAATAATATGTATTATAAACACTTACATTTATAAGTTACCTTATTAGGTGCTTAGGCTAACTCTAATAAACCTTAAATTATAACTTTAGTTTTAGTTTATAACTAAACACTATTATAACTTATCTCCTAGTTATTACATTATAAAAAAAACAGGCTTATGTTATTCCTTACTATAATATACTCTACTTTATACCTTATTATACTATTAATAGTATTGTTATTACATAATATAAGCATAGAGGATAAGATCTATCATTTAATTAATTTTTGCTAAGTCCTACCTAAATCCTTCTATAGGCCTATAGTAAACCTAACCCTTAACACTTTATAATAGTAGGAGTAGGAGTGCCGTTACCTGTTATAGGTAGTAGGAGCAGGAGTGCCCGTTTAGTAACCACAACCATAAACTAGAAACTATAACCATAACCCGTGATCCTACAACTGCAACCGCTAATCGCAACCGTCACCTGCGACCGTATCCCGCGACCCGCGTAACTCACGACCGCTACCCGCAACCCGCTAATCGCACCTACTAATGGCGACCGTAAATTATAACAACACATTTAATTTAAACTACAAAACTCTCATTACTATCTATACTACAGTCTTCCCTTAATAACCTCTACCCCCCCCATCCACGGCCATAGACACTCGGGAACCCTCACCTCCCCCCTCCCCTCATCCCACCCATTCTCCAACACCGCCGCGAGCACCCTCGGCACTGCCATGCCCGTCCCATTAACAGTATACACCCACTCCTTCTTCCCTCCCCGACTCATCTTCGTGCAGAGTCGCCGCGCTTGAAAATCTGTACACACGCTCGCTGACGTGACCTCCCCATACCCCCCATCCCTCCCTCTCCGCGACGGAAAGAAGGCCTCAATATCCTTCTTCCGGAACGCGCTCGCACCCAAATCCGTACTCGGCATCTCGAGCACACGGCAGTGCAGTCCCAGCTCGCGTAGAACCTCTACCTGCATGCCCACAATCTCCTCAAACACCTCTGTCGCGGCCTCGAGCTCTGGCGTGGTCCATGAAAACAGCTCCACCTTGGTAAACTCGTGGACGCGGTACAGCCCCTTCGTATCCACCCCCCTCGCGCCTGCCTCAGCTCGATAACAACGGCTGGCAGCGACATACTTCCTCGGAAGCACCGCGGCATCCAACACCGCTCCCGCTCCCATCCCAGCAAGTGGAATCTCCGCCGTCCCTGCCAGACACAACTCTGGGCGCCCCCGAGCCACATCTCCCTCCCCCTGCGCAATCGTGTATATCTGCGTCTCGCCGCTCTGGTCTCGGGGCATGAATCCGCACGCTGCTGCGACGTGTGAGTACACAATGCTCGGCGGCGCCACAAGCGTCCATCCGCGTGCCGTCGCCTTCGAAAGCGCAAACTGAACCAGCGCCTGCTCGAGTTGTGCCGCGGCGCCCATAAGATAGTACCATCCCCATCCAGACGTTGAGCCTGCGCTCGCAAAGTCCAGTATCCCAAGAGATGTTCCAATGTCGACGTGTGACTTTTCCGACTCCCCAGACGGATGCTCATTGATATAGCTCACCACCCTTGCTTCGTGTCCACGCGGGGTGTCGGGGCTTGTGAAATTCGGCAACTCGAGGGCCAGCCCTTCGATCGACCGCGTCAATTCCGCCTCCTCCGTTTCGATGCTCGCCAGTTTACTCTTCAGGCTGCGACTGGCGGCGATAATCGCATCTCTGCTCAAATCTTCAAATCCAATCGCTCGCGCAGCGTCCTGGTGTTTGGCCGATTTCGGATTCGCAAGGGCGGCCTGCAGGACATTGCTCTGTTCTCGCATCGATCGACCCTCCCGCTGATGCCCCTGCCATTGCGCAAAGAGCTCGTTGATACGCTGCGGATTCGAACTCTGAGCTCCGTAATTTCGCTCAATCGCGTTCTGGGTGTAGAGGTCCGGATTTTGGCGGATGTGTTTGATGTCAATGATCGGTTTCTGAGCTATTGAAGGTCGAGAAGGCTCGGCCCGGAGCCGAGGTGATGGATGGTAAGAGCGCCATTGCGGCCGGCGAAGGAGAGGTCGTATTCGTGGAGGCATCGTTACTGTTGAAGCCGCCGAGAAGGTATTGCTACTGTATATTTTAAAGCTCCGAGGACAACCTGGCAGAATCGCTCGTTCTGTTCACCGCTCAGGACATCAAACAAGCCACTAACCAATGACGCGCCCCCAAAGGCATCGGCCAACCACCACCATATTTTGGAATTTCCAAGACGACTACAACAAAGATATACAGCTCGAGATAAATACCTTCTCTCGCCATGTTGCCAAGCATCTAATCTACACATCTCGCCCTCACCACCACGCATGAATACGACACCCGGCAGGCCACAATGAACACTGAGGACCCCGATGGCGGGGTCCCTGCTGCCACCTACAGCGACGATGAGCTGTCCCCCACCAGGTCGAAACCGAAAGAGCTCCCCGCCGACCTCCCCAAATCCCTCAACGATCGCCGCGCCATTCCGGAGTATACAGCAGAGACGGAGATGTATGATGCGTGGCAGGGTGCGTCTCCTCATGCGGTGAAGGACCCCGCTAATATAACATAGGACAATCACAGTTCCTCACTGCGCCGGTGTTGGCCAGACCGTTACAGTTCAACAATCTCTCCCTCTCAGACGATTTCGGCGATGTCTCTCAACGAGTCGAGGACAGCGACAGCAGACTAATGGAGATGCTCGCGGCACAGGCCGCACACCGGGATGGGTCGGCACCAGACGGAGACGAGGACGCAATCGCAGCGGACGAGAAGCTGGACGGTGCAGAAAAGAGAACTACGTTGCAACGGGCGCTGAATATGGCGGCCAGTAATGGAGATGTAGAGCGCATACAGCGGATTTTGGGAGGGGATGCGAGGAAGTACGTCGATCTGGATCTGCCAGATGAGGAGGGCACGGCACCACTGATCTATGCCAGCTGTTTTGTACGTTCTCCCTCAAGGATATAAGTTCGATCTAACAATTTAGGGCCATGAACCAGTCGTAGTCGCCCTCCTCGAGGCTGGAGCCAACGTCGACAAACAAGACCGAAACCAGTGGAGTGCGCTCATGTGGGCCATGACCAACCGACACAAAGGAATCGCCAAAACCCTCCTTGACGCAGGCGCCTCCCCAGACGCAAAATCATCTTCAGGCCGCACTGCCTTTGACTTTGTTGCGCCTGACAGCGAGCTCTCGGATTATCTTCATGATAGTGGGTATCACATCGGAAATGCAGGCGTAGCCGACGACTTTTACAATGCCGGCTTTGAGCAAGATCGCTTCGAAGAGGAGATGGCCGAAAATGAGTTGAGGCGGCGGATGATGATGGAGAGCGCAAGGGATCTGGAGGTCGATCTGGGGAATGTTGGGATGGATGACCAGCCAGAGGTGAGATAATCCCCCCTCCCCACTCTAGACTTTGCTGACCTTGTAGACCCCCGAAGAATTGGAAGAGGAAATGCAGGAATTCGACTGGGCACGCTGCCTGCACGACCAAATGTTCGTCTTCCAAGAAAGCGAGCTCAACCGCATCTTGGATATTGTCATCACTAATATGACGCCCCAACGATCGACCTCACAAAAACCGGTGCCAGCAAACATGATTTTCCTCAGCGCGCGCTACGCACACTACCACTCCAGCCAGGAGCTTCTCGGCAAACTGCTCATCATGGCCATGGACAAGATCAACGATGTCGTCGAGGCATATCAGTGGGATATGACAATCTTGGCGTTTTGGATGTCAAACGCCACTCTCTTATTACATTACTTGAAGAAGGATGGGGGACTCTCAGAATCGACGGGCGAGTTTCAGTTACAGCTAGCGGAGCTCATCAATGAGATATTCATACTTATCATCAGAGACGCAGAGCGCAGGATAGACAAGGTCCTCGACCCCGCAATGCTGGACCACGAGACAATCCCCGGATTCGAAGACATTGCCTTCCAAGATGAATGGAAGATCTTCAAGCGCAAAACAACGGTCAAGGAGGAACCTGCTGAAAAGCGCTTCCGACCGCCGTCCCCGAAACAGCGCGCCAAGCCCGCCCCACGCAACGTAACCTCCCTCCTCTCCTCGACCCTCTTCGTCCTCGACCTATACGACATCCACACCGTCATCTCAGCACAAATCCTCGCTCAGCTCTTCTATTGGATCGCTGCCGAGCTCTTCAACCGCGTCATGTCCAATCGCCGTTATCTGGCCCGTACCAAGGCGATGCAGATCCGCATGAACATCTCCATTCTCGAGGACTGGGCCCGCGCGAACAACCGCAAGCCGGAGCACTACGAAAATGGGTCCATGTCCGCGTCAGGCGAGACCACAGTCGAAGCGGCGCGCCGCCATCTCGCGCCCGTCATACAGCTCCTTCAGTGGCTGCAGTGCTTTTCATCCCTCGCCCCTGACGACTTTGAGAGTCTTGTCGGGACTCTACAACAGCTTACGAAACTAACGCCACAACAACTCATCCATTCCGTGAAACACTACCGTCCGGAAGTCGGCGAGAAGGGTCTACCGAAGAGCGCCATGAAATACATCATCAACCTACAGCGCGAAACGCAAGCACGGAAAGATCGGCAACGTGCTGCTGCTTCGTCACCGCGGCCTGGCGACTCCGTACCTTCAACGCCTGTAAAACCGGGGCAGAACAATGCCAATAGCAGCGTCCCCCCGACGCCCGACTCGATACAACGCGAAGAGGAAGAAGATGAGGAGGACGCGCCCGAGAACCTACTACTAGATCCCGCGCTTATGCTTCCGTTCTCGTTGCCGACGAGCACGGACATGCTGGTGAGTTTCGGGGCTGGGTTTGGAGGGGTGAATAGAGAGAGGGAGAGAAAGTATATCCCGACAGTGCCTCCAGAGTTTTTAGCGAAGCTGGATGCGAGGGGTAGGGCGGAGGGTGGGAGTTATGCAGAGGCGGATTGGGCAGATGAACCTGTGTAGGGGTGTAGATGGGGGCCACAGTGAGAGAGTACTGTATATAGATGCCACCGTAGTCGGTGCCTCAAAAGAAGTAAAAAACGTACAGCAAATCTTAGTAGGGACGAGGGATGCTCTTCGTATCTTGCAAATGAATAGTCTCTGTGATGTGCACCCAAGACGTCAGATGCTGTATATTTGTGGAGAAAATGCTGTGATCTAATATCAGCATAGTCCTGCGAGACTTTCTTAACTGCCAGCGGCTGTATGAGGCTAAGTTTATGTTATGGTCTACTATACAGTCACACTTCCATCAGACTCGATTCAACGATATAATTTGGTATCAAATTGCAAAACAAGTCTAAACTCCCATATCCACGCTATGCAAAAACAATTCCCACTCAAGCCTTGCTCTTAATCTCCAATGGCGCCTCTCCACTGGCCAAGAACTCCTTACTGAACGGATAATCAGTGTACCCCTCTTCTTGCATGGCGTTGTAAAACGTATTGCGGTTGTACGGCGTCAGCGCTAGTCCCTCGCGGATCTTGAACACTAAATCCGGGTTCGCGATAAAGTGACGCCCGAAGACAACGACAAGCTTGAATCCCTCATACTCTTTCACGAGCTCCTTCGCGCTCTCGCCGTCGAATCCACCAGCAATCAGCAGCGGCTTCTCCTTACCCCACACCTCGGCCAGGAAGCGGACAGAGTCCCTCTCCTCCTTGGTCCCATCGAATCGGCCCTCAACAAGATGCAAGTACGCGAGATCAAACTTCTTCAGCTCCCTCACAAAGTACGTGAACTGCTCAGTCGGATCAACAGCGTTCATTCCGTACCCCTTGAAGTAAGGGCTCAGTCTGATACCAACCCTCTCGGCACCGACAGCCTCAACAACAGCCTTGACGACCGCGATTCCGAAGCGTGAGCGCTTCTCAACGCTTCCTCCCCAGTGGTCGGTGCGCTGGTTGCTCACTTCCTCCAGGAACTCGTGGGGAAGATATCCATTCGCGTTGTGGACCTCCACGCCGTCGAAGCCGGCCTCGATGGCGTTCCGTGCTGCCTGCGTATAGTCGCGGATGTACTGCTGGATCTCCTCCTCCGTGAGAGCCTCCGGAAGCGCACCACCGGGCGCCGCGATGGCGCTAGGTGCCTTCACGGTCTGTCCCTCACTCTCGGCGCCCTCCTTGTCCGCAGTACGCCCAAGAGCCCACAGCTGGCTGAAGATGATACCCCCACGGGCGTGCACGGCGTCAGTGACGGGCTTCCAGGCGGCAATCTGGGTGGCGTTGTAGATTCCTGGGGCATGCTTGTACCCAACAGCGGCGGGAGAGACGTAGGTTGCTTCGCTGATGAGGAGGGTGCCTGGGGCAGAGGCGCGCTGAGCATAGTGGGTTGCTACCATGGGGAGGGGAACATGGGCATCGGTTGCGCGGAAACGGGTGAGAGGTGCGAGGGCGATGCGGTGTTGGAGGGTGTTGTTGCCGAGAGAAAGGGGGGCGAAGAGGTTGCTTTGAGTGACTGTCATTGTGGCGGTTTGCAAAGAGAAGAGTGGATGGGAGAGTTGTTCTTGGGTGATGAGCAGGTCAAGGCAAGTCTTGTTATCTTGTTTTATTCTCTTAATCTCTATTGCCGGCCCAGGAGGGGTTCTTATAACCGCCCCTCGCCCCTCCTCCACTACCCCCACTATCCCTTCACCGGCGACAACGGTATGTCCGATGGCCTCCTTCCCCGATGCTTAATCAGCGCTTTGTTCACCACTGACTTACCAATCCGCATGGCGGCATTTGCGCCAGAAACCCACCGAAACAGCGATCGAACACGGCTTGTGGGGGGGGGCGCCATTGGAAGTATAGTGCACGCAATTTCTGGCTGTCGCCAATGAAATTTCTGTATTTCTCGCCCAGACCTCGGCTCGTTCGTGGATCGCACCTTTAGCGTACAGTACAATCTAGGTTTTTTCGGTTTTTAGTTCGGGCCGTTGCACCCGAAAGGGTCAGATGTATGCCCGCTTATCAATCAGCTTTTCTTCGTAATATCAAATCTTGGACTGAGAAGCGGGAGTCTTATCTGATTACTGATCTAATATTATCATATAAATAACAATGGGCAGCAGTTGATAATGCCGATGCATGACGACGTTTTTGTCTAGGGTCCTTAGGCAGAGTGGTAAGCTTTTGATGCATAATACTCGCCTTACCTAACCTTAGGGTAAGAACTCAAACCTCATATCCCCCATCGTAGCCGGCGACCTGACCGAAGGGGCCACCCTCTCGACATCCAAAATCTAAGAATCCAGTCCCCTCATATCTTCGCCATTACGAAAACCCTTAATAATGCGTTCGCCGATCAATGCGACGCCATGAGTTACCCTATTTGATAACAGATGGATGAGTGATTGTAGGGTCCATAATGTGCTTCGAATTCCCAGAAGTGGTCCGGTCTCGATGCCACCCTAACTCGTCTCATGTAACGAATAGTGGTCTCACAGGAAAATATATGGCCTAAACTTGGCTAAAATGCCAACCACTATAGGATCTAGCCAGGACTCGAATCGCCCCATCTTGTCTCTCATTGTCTAGCCAGGAGAATAGTGTTGAAGTAACCTCTAATTTAGTCTAAGCTAGCAGCTGTCAGTACGAGTAGTCCATTTTAATCACTTGCAATTCGCCCATGGTGATTTTAGAACCGTTTTGGTCTACCACTAGACTCCGCATCGCAAGATACTTTACGTTGATAGCTATTTTAGGGCAGACGCTTCGAATGGGGTGAGCAGAATGAGAGACGGTGCCTCTGTATAAAAAGATGGTTGATGTCTTTCCTTTTGTCATTTCTCGCCCTCGCATCATTTTAAGCATTCCTTTCTAGGTATCTACAGACCGTTAAACTCGCCCAAAGGCACAGAAGCTGCAGAGGCACATTGGTCAATTACCACACAACCTACCGCCATAATGATAGACACCGAATTCTGGTTCGACATCAGCCGAGTCATTCTCTTTGGAGCATTCTCTCTCGCCGTCTCATGGGCCATGGTCTTCGCCGCGTTCTGTTTCTCAAAACTTGCATGGGCCGATTTCCAAAGGTGCTACTCGGATGTGAAAGAACTCAACAGCCTCAGGCTTCTCCCCGCCGAACTGGCGAAGCGGGAGGCAAGCCTAGCAAAGGCGGAGGAACGCGTGAAGGAGCTCGAGGCTGAGCTCGCGAAGCCGAAACATGAGAACCAGGCAGCGAGCAGTCCTGAGATTAAATATCGATTCGATCCAATTAAAGTACCAAAGGAGCAAAACTGGTTTTCTGAGCAGTGGGCCATGTATTCGTACATTAGGAAATGTTATAGGTGCGCACCAAATACCCAGAAGTATTTGGAGGGGTTGCAGAACAAGCATGAAGCAAATACATCGAAAACCGATGAAGTCGCCGCTGCGACACAAGAGCAAAATGTGCGCCTCGGTACGGCAGAAGCGCAGATAAAGGAGCTTAAAGCACAGGTTACGAAGAGCAACGAGGCGGTAGAGGCTGCAGATGCCCTGGTAAAGGAGCTCATGGCGACAGTTGCCGAGGAATTAGGGGATCTCAAACAGCAAGTTACTGGTAAAATACCAACTACTATCACCCGCCTTGATAGCAACATGCTGGAGCTTAAAGCAAACCACACGAAGGTGCAGACACAGATCAAAGAGCTCAAAACAAGCCATGGTGGGACGGAGGTGCAGATAAACCACCTGAAAGCACAATTTATGGAAATGAAGACTACACAATCCAAGCAGGCAGCGAAGGGACTAGCACAACATCCATCGAGCATGGAGGCCGAAGATCACATTTTGTGCTCTGAAGAGCCGACAGACATTAAGGGACAAGCAAACGACGTATCACAGCTCGAAATTGCGACGGGCAACAAGCGGGACCAGAGTTGTGTGACGGTTGCAGAACAGGTAAAGAAGCTAGAGGTTGCTGAGAAGAAGGTGGAGGAGGAGAGACTGAAAGCAGAGAGACGGCAGTCGCAGTCTGATTTTGCCATCGCTATACGGGAGGAATACGACGTGGTGCAGGTGCCAGGACCTAATGAAGGCTGATACAAATTGTGAATATTCTGCAGTTTACGACAACTTAATATCTAATATAACAACAATTATTTCTATTCTCTCATGCCTTACTTGCGCTACGCTAAACTTCCGCTCCGGACAGCTAGAGTCGGGCACTACCCTGCATATATATTTCCATCGATTTTTCTCATTCACGACACTCAAAACGCATGCTCACAGATGCTCACAGATACTCACAGTCCACATGGGCCACTCTCATCCCGCCACTCCCTCCCCAGCACTGTCCTCAACCTCCTCACTCACCCCTACCCCTCCCCCAAATCGAAACTTCCCGGGCCTAACCCTCGCCGCCACGCCAACCGCAACCAACGCCGCCGCACCACCCACAAGCCCCAGCTTCAATCCCAACACGTCCCCTCCAGTTTCCGTCAGTGCCGCCGCTGCTACAGTAACCAACATCAGCAGCAGCAGTACATACCCGCTCGCGCGATGCCATCTATACACCCTTTTCGCCTTCTCCACACCACCATAAAGCCCCGGGACGAAAAACTGCGTCACGCCAACCAGGGCCTGGAGAAGGATCAGGATGTAAGTCATGAGCCCGAGGCGGCCGTGCGCAGAGGTGAAGTGATTAACGCGGTGGTCGAACTTGTTGTATTCTATGATCGTGAAGGCCGTTACAAAGGCCAGACTTGCCACGCCGAGGAGGGCAGCATGGACGTGAGTCCCTGATATCTTTTGGGAGGATGTGTGGGTCGGCTGGAGGATGATGACGGCTTGGGTGACGAGGGCGACGGCAGAGATGTTGAGGAGTGGGTGGTAGGAGAAGAGGGAGAAAGGGTGTGTGAAGATGGCGGAGAAGATCAGGACGATGAGGGCGATTATCCCGGCTTGGGATATAAGGGCTGTCCCTGGGAGGGTGTTAGTCAATGCAGGATCGAACGGCAAGAAAGATATACCGAGAATCAGATTCCACCCCAATGCCCTCCCCTCCCGCTGAGATGCAGCTCCCCGATGACCAAGGAGCGGTTCATCCTCTGCGAGTCCGTCCGTGGGAACCGGATCGCGGCGGGCGATCTCGTCCGGGGTTAGTTGTGGAATGCCAGTCGCCGACGCCATGATTTCGATAGCTGTGATAGTGACTCTTTGTTCACAGTTGACGAGAGGACGGATGATCGGGAGGGGAATCGAGGGTGAGGGTGAGGGCGAGATGCAGAGGGTGGCAGTATTATGTAGGTTGTATGACCTGTATCACCTGTATTCGTAATTGGTATCACCACCATCGATGACGACTTTTGAATCCTAGCCACTAGTGGAAAGTGGGGTTAGTGCCCCCGTAAGCGGGAGAGGAGCTTATCAGGGCAATCGGGTCAATCGGGGCAATCGAGGCACTAACTCACGACTGCCGGGTTACAGCCTTACCCGGCTACTGTGGGGTATGCCGCTCCTGTCCATTCAGAAGTCTCGTATATATAAGCTCTCACTTAGGATAATCGTGTGTTGGCAAAAAGTCTAAAGAGAAGAGTCATTTGAGGTTAGGAATATTTCAATATAGTTAGCAATGTGTAGAGTGGCTGGTTTCAGTATAGCAAGGAATATTAATAGTACTTTCTCACAAAATAAATTCGATACAGAAAGTGCTCGTTATAAATTCAATGCTCGAATAAGCATAACTAGCACAAATTATAAGCAGCACGATGATTAATATGGCGACTCTACCTGCTTATTTCGAACATACATACATAACATTTCCATCGAGCGATAGACAGACATACAAAGCAAACGTTAGTTTACGCAGATGTCAGCTGCAACGGGGGCGCACCCCTCCTCGCCCGTAACCTATTAGAGTGCTCTACAACGCCCCGATCCAAGGCCCACCACCAATTCTGGAACACGACCTGGCCAATCTCCCAGTTCTTGCCGTTGTAACAGTCTTCATTCAAAATCCTTACTCCTTCCGCCGAGTCTTCGAGGTCGTACTGCAACTTAATCAGCGCCATCGGATCCCGCGCCGCCTTCGGCCTCAGTTCTACCGGCTGCGAAAATATGTAGATGAATTTGTTTCGCACTGATGGCCACGGTAGTATATCAAGTAGGGGATGGTGAGGGATTTTCCCCTGGATTTCAGTTGGTTGCAGGTCTGGTGGAAGTGTTATGGAAAGAGTGGTTGATGTGAAGAGGCGAGTGGCTGTAGGGTCCCAGAGTGCGTCTCCGCAATTAAGAAGCATAGCCATCTCAAGCCCTGCTTTTATAACCTTGAGCTCGGGTACCCGGAGATTTGCATCGTCCGGGAATGTGAACTGCGACGACTCGAGGGCTTGTAGTTCGGAATCGAAATCGTTCAAGTTGTAGAGCGGCGGCGCCAGGTCTTATCCGTGCCTCCAGTCAGCATGTGCACTGTACATACGGCGGGAGACCTACCGAAGAAGACTTGATTTAGACCATTTATATCATTGAGATAACTGTCTGGGCTGCTGCTTGTAGTCGTAGATAGTGAGTTCAAGGTATTGTCCGAACTTGGAGATGTTCCATCTGATACGGGCCAGAAGTTGTCTCCGGCCTGGACCATGGAGATCCCCATGCATTGCTGATTTGGGTCGCTGGCGCTGCCGTCGATAAGAAATATCTCATTCGTGGAAACAGCCTTGGTAGCAGCAGATCTACGCTCTAATGCATGCACCTTCTCTTGCCTTCGCTGACCTGTCCTGTCAGTTAGTTATATATACTCCCTTTGGAGCTCTTATCGCCTTGTAAACCCTATGGGTACTCACGATAGCGACGCTGGGCTAAGACGTTCAGAACCCGCTTCCTGTCGGGATCGCCCCGTTTAGGTACTTCGAGTGATTGCGCTTCAGTTTCCGGCATTATGCTTTATGATTCCTGTCATGAACTACCCAGGTGTTTTGAAATATCTATGTTGCGGGGGAAGGAGAGGCGCAGCTGAAGGCCAACATGACAGCGAAAGCCAAGCTATTTGCGGTTAGAACATAACGTTATGCTTCACTCTTGGCACTTTCCGTCATGGAACATCATAACCTCATTTTGTCCATTATGCCCATAATGTTCGAAATAATGTTGAATAATGCTTGCGTGTAACACATCAGTATGTGAGCGGAATTTTAATATAAGTATGGGCTTGGTCCTGTGTTGTCGTCCATTTTAATCTGTATCACTTTCACATTTTCCATTAACAGGTCAAGATTATTTATCGTCGCAACGTCCACTGCAGCCACAAAAACTCTCAAAAATGGAAGCAAGCTCAGCTTCGCAGTTCGTTCTTCAGGAACCACAGCCAACCTTCATGACCAAGGCATTCATCACAGCTCTCGCAGATGTTCGGATTCTCGTTGGAGCAGCCGCAATTATCCTTCCACTCCCAGCCGCGTCCTTGTTCGGACTTCCTATCGCCTCTGCCTCAAGAGGTATCGGACAATTCTACGGGGCGCGTGAGCTAGGTAGGCTATGATCCATGACTCGCTACTTGATTGAATGCTAATGGCCATTTGAAAGCTGTTGGCGGACTTTTGTTTGCCTCTTACAACAGTTACATGAAATCATCCAAAGAAGATGGGATTCCACTCAAGGCAACACGCGACGCTACCAACGCCACGATAGTAGAACGGAAAGAAGCCTTGAAGAATGTCTTGTGGACATGCCTGCTTATCGATACCATCGACTTGGGATGCATCGCCGTCAACGCGTTTAGAGGGGAGATTGGGTTGCGCGCGATGTGGATTGGTGGTGGCGCTGGGGTGGCTGGTGCGGTTTTCGCGGCCTCTGCATTGAGGGCTTTGTAAGGAGGGTTTATTTGAGCGATGATGTGGGATTATTTAGATTGGCGCAGAACTGATTAGGTTAGAAGTGTATATACGTGGTGGGATTTAATGGTTATAGGAGTTATGTTCACTATTCGTGCTGTTCATATTTCGACCCAAAGAAGCTCCTTCCACGCCCGGCCCTGCGCCAGCTACTATCCATGCCATTGTTGCATGACGGAAACTGCCAACGTAGAAACCCGAAGAATAAAAGAGTTACAATTGTCATTCTACCGCATCTTTCATCTGTCAGACATTCACCTCTCCACCCTGTCCATCATACTCCCATGTACCCCCTTCCCTCTCAGTGCCCATATCTCATCCCAGCAACCCCAAACTCCCTTTCACGCTCTCTCTCCCTCTCTCGCCTCCCCTCCGCCGCCAGTGACTCTCTACTAATCGTCCTCACCTGATTTGGCCCAAACGCCACCCTCCGCTTGTCAATCCGATCATTCGCCGTCAAATCGCTCGGCTCCTCCTCTCCCTCGGAGTAAAACACCGCCCTCTCCCTTGACCGGCTACGCGACGAGGCCCTTGCCCCTTCACTTTCTCCACTGTTAGCATCCCGCACGTACGGTGGGCGGTATCCGTGCGATCCGCGTCTTGTGCGGGTAGGCGAGCGTTGTTGTCTCGATGTCCGTGGTGGGGCAACACGAGGCGAGGTGGCACGCAGCGATGAGCCTGAGTCAGAACTGGGCTGGTATTCGCCTGGGAGACGAGAAGGGCGATACACACGTGGCTCGTTGGAGGGAGGGTACTCTGTCGTATCGCGTGAGGAATAACTGTATGTATCCACGCTGCCACTGGTTGCCGTTGAGACGCTCGGGGGTGTGGGTGCTGGTGGGAGGAGTGGTTGAATATTTGTGCCTAGCCTTGTATCAGCGTTTGTCAATGTGAGCTCGATAACTTGATGCAAACCTTCATGATAATTCTGCTGGTCGATGCTTGCTTCAGAGCTCCCTGGCCCGCTCGGCAGAGCTGCACCATCCAGGTCGCGCGGTCGAATTCGCTGATACTTGGTGTGATGACCGGTACGGCTTCTGGTCCGACTCCATTCTTCGGGGTAATACTCCGCAACATCATTCTGGCTGATGAGCCTCTGTGAACCTCGTTCAGGTTTTCCGCCTCGGTCCGCCCGTTCATCTCTCGGCTCACCAACGGCTGACGCAGATTTCTGTGGTCGATAGACGTAGCGCTCGGTTACAACAAGCATCTCATCGTCTTTGAGGTTCTTCAACTCTTCTTGGATCCCAGGATGGGCAGTGCGAACATTTTGTGGTGGCAAACTTGCTCGCTCCTTCCGTCTAGTTGAGTCGGCTTCACGGGATCTAGCCACGGAATCCTCGGAAAGATAATAATCCTCCAAAGCTTGCGCTGACACTCTTCTTCTGTGAACCTGTGCCTTTGGCGATCTATATCTCGACCGCCCTGGTGAGTGATTTCTCTCATGAAGCGGTGCACCATCGCTGAGATAATCCCTATATGCTTTCTCGGCGAGTCCCTCCAGATCCGAAGATTCCTGATTATCGTATTCATAGTGTTCCGAAAGTGGTTGAGCTTTACCACGACGAGTCCTTCGCCGAGAAGAACTTATGGTTCTCCGCACAGCTGCTGGCAACAACTCGCTGGACCTACGCCTGATTGGTTCTCTAATAGCCACTAGAGGGGATTGTTGTGGTTCGTCGCCATCTCCTTTGAAATAACGCTGATTTTGGCGCCCTTTTTGTCCTTGGTCGCTTGACTTTTCGGTGACAACGATATATTCCTTCAGGGGCGTGCTTGCGCGAACCTTCTGGCCGAAAATTAGCTCCCGCAGGAGTCTGGAGAAGGGTGACTTGGTCCGCGTTACCTTTGATGCACTGCTGCCGGATTCACCATCTAGATCGAGGTAGTGGCGTTGATTGGTGCTCTTTGAGGTATTCTTAAGAGCATTAGTGTATAACCTCGTAGTAACGGAGCTCGCAGTTTTCACACATACCTTTATCCTTCGGTCTCGATGATATTTTCGGTCTGTCTCATGCGTATTTCTTCCCTTGGTCACATATGTCACCGTCTCTCCTTCGCTTCCAGCACTATCCTCGCTCGATGTCACCTCCTTCTGGCACTTTCCACAATATGACACAGGAGGGGTTTCTCCAGCGTTGATCGGATGTGTCGCCTGGTACTTTCGTGATCTGGGATTGCCGCACTGGGCGCAAATATGGGTCGCCGGAAACAGATCCTTTTCATAAACCACCTTTTTGATATGCTTTTCCCTATAGTGCTTCTTACTCCTCTTCGGTGGAATTTCAACCTCAACTTCCGAATCAGTTGATCTAAACTCCTTTTCACACTTCCTGCAGAACGACACAGGCGCTGTGTCGCCCGCCTGGAGCGGGTGTGCGGCCTGATACTTTCTCGATCTCAAGTTCCCGCAATTCGCGCACAAGTGCCGCGTAACAGTGATCGATGTTGGCGTAACCACAGGCGCTGCAACCGGAGCAGATTTATCATTCTGTGAATTGAAGCCGCCGAATCCATTATTCCCCATCATGGGCAACATCTGTGGTTGGCCGCCATACATGAACAGCTGCTGTGGGTATCCGAAGTGGCCTTGGTGCATCATCGGTGGCGGTCCATGTCCTGTGGGAACTTTGGGGAGCAAGACAAGCTGGCGGTTACCTTGCTGGTATATTCCTGGCTGGGGAGGGGGCACCGCAGGTGCCATCGGGTTTGGTTCGTGTACATGATGAAGCACAGAAGACTTCACGGCCTCAGTCTCTGCTTTGTCCTTCTCCATTCTAAAAGCGACGCCGTCGAAGACCTCGCTGAGAAGATCGTAGCCAATACTGAGCACGTGTCCCAAGTCGTAGGATGAACTGCTTCTCGCTTTGCGACGGCTAGGGCGCACTAGACAGAGTTTCCCGTTAATTCTCTTGACACTGGTGTCGTTGCTCAGGAAAGGGTGCATTGTTTGCCTTTGATGGCCAGCACCAGGGGCGGTGCAGAAATTGGATCAAAGTGAACAAATGTAACATATTATAGGTTGTGATAGGATTGGGAAGTACAGTTGGTGAGATGAAAGGTGAGGTTGAGGATGCGGGTGCGTAACTTACCAGGCAAGATAGAGTTGTTGATTTGTGGTTGTATGGTTAATGGTTCTGTTGCCCAATTTGGAAAGAACGTGTTTGGATTGAGCGGCGTTATTTTGCCTCACAAATTCACCCCGAGTCACGTCAAGTCCAGTGGACAGAGGTGAACAAAAGAAAGAATATAAACGATCAAAAGAGACAGCCAACAAAAATGAATTTATATAATGTTAAAGCTCTATATCTCACTTCCCAAATTTTAACAGAATGATACAGTATGTACGCTCTACTTCCCATCGATCTTTGCACCCTTTGACCAACTCACAGACGCCGTCGATTTCCGAAAGGGGGCGGAGACCTCAGAAACCCAACTCCAATTCCAAGAATTGAGAAGGGGTCAAGGATATAGAAATCGAAAAGAATATTCGAAAGCACTTACAAGATCGAGGGTCGAACGAGTGGTCCAAACCCTCAGGGTCAGAGTTGGATTCTTGATTCTTGAGGTCTCTCACCACCTTGTGACATCGACAGCTCCCGCAAAAGGGGTCAAGGATACAGAAATGGAAAATATTATGGAAAGCACTTCCAAAGATCAAAGGTCGAACAAGAGGTCTAAACCCTGACATCAGAGCTGGATTCCTATACTGTCTACCCCCTCGAAACATCGCCAACACCCACAGAGGGAGTCGAGGATACGGAAATTGATACATATTGTGGAAAGCACTCACGAGAGCAAGGATCGAAGGAGAGGCTGCAAATCACCACATCAGAGTTAGGTTCCCACGGCTTCTTGCCGGCACAGACATATGTCTTATATCTCAAGCCAGGCATGTCCACCCTATCCCATGGCAGGGAGGTTCTTAACATGCTTCAACACCTCCCATCGATATCAATCCTGTCGTCTTGTCGTCTGAAGCTCTCCGAGACACAAAGTCTCGGAAGATCGATAGTCCGCAATTTAAGATTCGCCAGAGACATCTCTCGTTTCAGACTCACCCAAGGACCTGAATATAGCATCTGCGGAGTCACGGTAGCCAAATCGCACTGTCTCTATGTACGGTATTGTCCCCCCATGGCCGCTGAGCGTTAACTAGATTCGACACTACTGCAGGAACACCGCGCATAGTCACACACATCATGCTGCGATGCAACATCTCACATCACGTGAATACTTGTACCCAAACTCAAACCAGACACCTCCCTCCCCAACCGTGTCCAACCGTTTAATCTTGCCCCGCCAATCTCTCAAGCATTCCTTGATTCGGCCAGCGCGCCACATACCGGATGTCCCGCGGCGTCGCGCCATATCAGCCACAAGCTGCATGCGAACGCGCTAGCCCTTCATCTCGCGCTCGCCTCGAGGGGGGGGAGGAGTTCAGGTGTGATACTGAAGAGGGGTTTCTGTCTGTTGGGCGTGACTGATGTATGTGAAACGGAGCTCGCGTGTGGGGATGTGGAGGGTGGCGTTTCGGGATGGATGTGGGGGGACAGAAGGGTGTTGTGTTCATTTGTAGCCTTGGAGGTTTTGTAGGGCAGGGGGTGGGGACAGGATTTGGACTCGGGGAGGAATACACGGCCGTAGGGTTAGGTGTTTGTTCCGATTGGGTGTGTCGAGAAGGGGCTGCTGGTGGCCAGTCAAGGAGATTTCGGTGATGCTCGATGTTGGTAGTAAGAGCGGCAGTGTTTGCCCAGTTCATCTGGACGCTGCTCGGCACAAGTACTTATCCCAGTCCTGGCACCTCATGCTAGGTCTAGATTTCCGTGGGCCGAGGAGGAGAGCTTCTTCCTTCACATCACCATCAGCGACCACGCATATCAGCATCCCACGTCATCGCGGTATTCATCCGCGAATATTCTAATCCCGTCCATCCAGAACAAACTAGATACCCAGCAAAGTGCCTGTCCGTCCGTTCTGGGCCTCGACGCGCTCTGACCAGTTCAGCATCAACAAAACCCGATAAGGAGAGGTTAATGCCGTGAATTATGGATGCCGTGCAAGGCCACTCTCGTGAGACATGACGCGGCCGAAAATGAGCGCTGGGCGGTGCTCTCATTTCGTTTTCGGCGTGCTGAAACACGGGAGACAAGACATCTTCCATCCATCGGGAGGGACCAGGGTAAAAACCGCTCTATCCGAGATGTCGAATTTGTGTCGAGGGTCATGCATAAAGCTCGAAAAAGGACGTGTCATCGCCCTCGGCTGGCCAAGAGCGATTCCGAACCCGTGGGCAGGTACTTGATGGAGATCCGCTCTTGGGCCCTAGACACGCCCTGCCTGTGATGTGATTGCTGTGATTGCCGTTCTGTGATGTGATGTGAAGCTGGATGATCCGATCGCCTCGCCGCGCTCGCTCCCCCGATCACTACCAGACTTGAGCCCTGGTGAAGATCCCGAGAGGCTGCCTCGAGAAGCCCAGCGTATACCATCAGGGGGCTCTCGCTCGTGGGCGGCAGCAGTACTGCGTTGCTACGGTACACAGCGAGCGTGCTGCGGCACTCGTGGCGCCAGGATTGGGAATGCGATGCGTGGTCAGGGAGGACGAATGAGGGGAAGATGTATAACTACCAGAATTATAGGACTATAGGATTATACCAAAGTGGTCCTTTTGAGAAATACCGGATGTCTCAGGCGACGGCGCGTGCCGGGGATTTTGGTAGGAGCACGCCCGCTTACAAGTTGGGATGAAAGGCGGCACAGGTGGAAGTCAAAGGAGCTATGCTGTGATGCTATTCTCAATATGTACAGATCGGCCAGCTCCCAACAGAACTCTACGGCCCAAAAGTCTGGGGGGCTGTCTACAATACCAACCTCTAAACTATAGTCTAGGAAAGGCGTTCAATCACTTGGGGTTACAATTAATGGGCCAGCCAGCTACTCAGAGACGGAGCTCTAGGCCAAGGCTTTGGGCCCGTCCTAGCGATGCTAATTACCATTTAAGCTATCAATTTTCTTATACTTACCAAATACAGGATACAATTCCATGATAAGCTTCATATACCAAACAATCCTACTCAACCGCGACGAGAACGTTGACAGGAACAGCCTGACTACGCTTTTTGAGGGGTGATCCACCAAAAACACGAACCCCAGCAGCACGATTCCCACAAACGGATGATCCAAGCCCCTGCAGCCATGCGAAACAAGCCACCCGGACCCATCGGTGCCCCGTACCAGGATGACCCTCAAATTAGACAACAACAACAACATCTCTAGAGCCCTCCCTTGCACAGGGCTTTTGGCAATCTTGGCAATTTTGGCAAGGCCCTTCCCAGCCAGATGCAGGGCTACGAAATGGCTAAATGGCCGAGGGAATGATTCGCGATATGCACTTGTTCCCCTGCAATTTCACCCACCACCACATTGAAAGTGCATGCTCATATCTGTGTCGTTCCATCCCGGTAGATCGGACGAGCTGTGCTTGGGATTGATTGCTGATGATGGATTGGATATGACCTGTGCGCCGTGCGGGTGTCTGTGCCGCGGCTTGCTGGGGTTGCCTGCCAGGCGTGGTGCTACTGTTTCCTTTCATCTCTTTCGGAACAAGACGCTGAGATCAGCGGTGGGGGGTGAGGGGAGGGGAAGATCGGGCAGGCGCGACCTTTCTAAATGGGAATTATACTGGACTGGGGATGTGGACTGGGCTGAGACTGAAGGTCTAGACTTGAGAGACGGAGCGAGTTGATGGGTGATGGGCAGTGGGCAGTGGGATAGAGTGGAGGGAGGTGTGGACAAGAAACTCTCGGAAACTGTGTGACCCGTCAGAGCTCGTACTGTAGCTGATGTGGATATCAGCGTGGATATTATGTGGATGTTGTGTGGAATATTGTCTTGAAAGTGGTTCACTTCAAGCAATGCTAACCGCGTGGCTTCAGCACTATCCCAAGCCACACTTGCTCCCACGACGACGATGCATTCCTGATGTGACGAGGTGCAGCTACACCTCGCGTCGTCCATGTTGATTCTGCTACTGCTCCTTCCCTTCTCCTGCCTCTTCCTGCCTACGCTCGTGCAGCCAACTGGGACTACTGGAGGCTACTCCAGTGATGCTGCCAACTTTGCTATTTGTGGCGTGGAAGTCACGACTGAGAGACTTGGGGCAGGCCCAATCCTGCGGCCAGACAATGTGGATGTGGAAACTACGAACAGCCACAGGGCCTAGAGGATGACGACCAAAGCCCAGAAATTTAGCTTCAGTACTTGCTCTCGTTTCGAGAGTTAGGGCACGAACGGCGCCGAAATAGTGCAGCCGACACCCGTGGACCGTCCACAATCACTGTCGTCACCACCCACGTTGCAAATTTACTGTGCAGCGTAGAGCAGTGGCAAGGACCCTCGCCGACACACATGCTAGAACAGGGTTGCGCATTCGGTCGCGCATAAAGATGAGAGGGTGAGCTCTTACTGTACTCTACACTGTGCACTGTACGTACAGAAACACCAGCGGAGCCTCGTCCTCCCCGATCAGCAGAATCCACAACGGAACAAGCGTCAAGCTGCTCGCCTGTGTCGCGAAACCGAGGATCGGCGCTGGGGATCGGGCGGGGTGTTGTTGTGTTGTCGTTCGTTGATTAAGGACCGCGACCCCGGCGAGTGGAGCGAACTCAACAGTGGACGGCACACAGTGGGGGGTGCCCTGTTCCCGCGTGTTCCTTTTAGAGTGAGGGCTGGACTACTTGGACCACTTTCTGATGGAGTCCATACAAGGTCTTCATACACTTTGTCCAAATTGTCCAAACCCGTCCATAAACAGTTCGAGATGGCGCATAATGTGCAGTGTACATCTTGCCTATCTCGTCTTCGGTGGAGAGCTTGAGGGGATGGTGCGCTCCCGTCTTCCTTTTGAGCTCCATAGCTTGCCCCTTGCTCCATGTCTTTGCTCCATAGCTCTCTTCGAGGCCAGGACGTGCCGTGCATCGCTCTATCTCTGGCTGTCCAAGCTCCATGGTACTCAACTCCCTGGTCCGCATCTATCGTCCCCTGTCCTCGTCGCCAGTGTCCAGATGCGAAATATAGTACCCAGGGAATATGGGAATCGGGATATAGCACTGGGGACATTGAACTGCAAACTTCCAGAACACAGTGATCGTGATCGTGATCGGCGAGCATAGATTGCCTACGTCCCACATCGTCTGCTCAGAAACTGAAGTTTCTCGTGTTCGTCTCAGGGACCACCTGTTGGCAATTCTCAGTCAGTTCTCAATTCTCAATTCTCGATACTGAACAGAACGAACGTGCGCTCCGCTCCACATGCCATGTTGTCCACCACCGCCTAACCCCTCCTTCATTACAGCTCCCGTTTCAGGCCCGGCCCTGCACGAAATGACTGCCCGTTGCGGCATCCTCCCCCCCCATGGCTACTAACGTTAACTTAACTTATTCCTTCTGCTCCGCTATCCGCTTACCACACACTCTGCACTAAAGTAAATTCTGCATACGACGGTAATCATAGTGCCACTGTAACTCTACTTAGTGTTCCACTGTGGGACTGCGTCCTGGTCTTTTCCTGGTCTGAGCAGCTCAGAGCACAAGTGGCACTTCCTTCCCTTCCCACTTCTATCTTTCCCACTACTGCACCTACATGGCCTCGCTCTCGACCAACCACATGCCCCTCAGTCAGCCTTTCCCTTGTGGCTTACATAAAATCCCCTCCTTCCCCCAACAGAGCTTCTAGCTCTCTCACTCTCTCCTACTTCCTTTCTCACTCCGAGGTTTTCTTCTTCCTTATACTCACTTTACCTTCGACCTATTTCACTTCTCTTCTACCCTCTTTTCTGTTTCCCTTGATTCCCCCATCCCCCACCAAGGCTGCTTGTCCGGCCTTTTCTGCTTCTTCACAAACATCTTCGAGAGACACTTGTAGTTATTTATCATTATAATCCAACTTTTCCCATTTCCACACCCATGGTCCCACCACACCGGTCCCGTTAGAGCGCCATCGCCATGTTACTCACCCTGCAACCGCCCTCGAACCACGCCTTCAAACCCTTCCATGACTACTCCCCCCCCACACCGCCATCCACATCGCGTTTCTCACCAGCCCTCATAACCTCGGGGCCCGCCTACCCTCCGCCGCCCAGGATCACCACTCCTCCCTCGATGTCTACACCGCACCGCGGCCTCCCCCCTCCCGCCGCTCTCGCCCTGCCTCCCTCTCAGTCCTCGCAGCCCTCCCAGTCCCAGTCGGCCCAACAGCCGTCAGGTCCCTCACAGCCTATGACGCAACAGCAGCCTCTTGGCCAGCTACCCGCGCCACCACAACAGTGGCATGGCGCCGAGGACTCCATGCGAACCTGGCTTCAGGCGAAGGCGGAGGAGGACAAACGCCGCCAGGAGGAGGAGAGGACGGCCCAGGAGTCCCTACGCCTCGAGCAGCGCCGCATCGAGCACGATATCCTCCGCACTTCGCTGAGCGGCGGCATCCCACCTCATCTCATTCCATTGGTCTTCGCCGGCATGGGCGGTGGCAGCCTGCCTAGCGCAAGTCTAGAATGGGCGCAGCGCTACGTGGCACAGGAACAGCCGCATCTCCAGCAGTTGCCGCCGCCGCCGCAACAGCAACTCACCAACCCTCTCGCTGCAGCGCAGCCTGCCTCGCCCATGCTAAGGAGGGAGGACAGACAAATCTCCCACCCGTATGGACACTCACACTCAGCTCCCGCTCCAGTCCCGTCGACGCCCGTCGCCTCTCTCACGCAACAAACCCCCTTTGCACAAAGTCAAGGACAGGGTTACCCAGCTTCTCCACCACGCTCGCGGACCCAACTTCCCGGCCCCTCAGCACTCGCGCGCACCCCGCAATCCGGAGTCCTCCCACGCCTAAACACAGGCGATGTCCAGATCCTGCAGTCCGTTCCGCAATCTCAGTCTCAGTCGCAGGCGCAGCCTTCAGAGCCCTCTCCACAGCAGAGTCCAGGGATCTACTTCCACCACTGGCAGCCACCAACCTCTCAGGCGCCGCCGCCGCCGCCGAGTACTCAGCCGCCTACGCCATCAGGTGAGTAGCCTCCCACCAGTTTTCCCTCTGATCACGACACTAACCCTCAGCAGAAGTGACCCGCCCTTCATCCCCTCCGAAGAAGCGAAAAGCCCAAGGTCCTCCACCAGCGACGCACCCTCACCACTCGCCACCCTACTCGCAGGGCCCCGCTCGTCGCCGCGCGCACTCCCACCGCAGCGGCTCGCTAGATCAGGCGCGGCGCGGACGATTCCAGGATAGCGAATCGGCGCCACGATCGCCTGAGGGTTATGGATATGTTGAGGTAGCGCAGAGCGGGAGGAGGAATACCCTTCATTCTGAGGGCAGGCATCCGCTGCCTATGCCTCAGCAGCAGCAACAGCAGAGGGGCGCGGAATGGCGTTATGAAGAGCGCACACCTGAGCAGGAAATCCGGAGGAGAGAGGGAAGGGAATGAGCGGTGTACCTACTTGGACGCTATGAAAACGCGCAAAATGAGGACGACCTTATCCTGTTGATGGGAAATGAACCTCGCTCAACGATTAGGGAGACGGAGAGAGGAGAGATTGGGAACGATACACCCACCATTTTTTACCACGTTTAACACCAGCCGATTGATCGATGCTGGTGCAATTTCTGCTACAATGCGGCTGGCACCGCGACAGTTGCGATGTCTCAGGCTCCGGGCCGTGTGATATATCCGGGTCAGTCCTGAGACATTCGCCAGGGGTCACGGAATTATACCAACCCTTCTTCTGCCAACCCTTCTTTTACTTCGAATTTTTTTTTTTCAACTTCATTCACCGGACGCATCTTTAGGGGCATTTTCTTCTACTTCTTCACACACTTTTTACTGCTCCACCGCCGCCACTTGCGCATTTCTTGAGCTCAGCTCCGGTTTTCACATTATCTTCTATTCGGGAATTCAGAAACGAATAGATTAGGCAGGGCACGGCATCGAGACTCGCCCGTTTTCTTCCTCGACCTTTCTATTTCGTGTGTGTTTGTGTTGTAATTCATAGGGCCGGTTCCAGGATGGGCGACACTGCCACATGAGATATGAAGGAGGGAGGTTCGGATGGCTTACTGTTGCGAAGTCCGCACCGTTTCCATCGGCCATTGGGCGACAGATAGGGCCTTTGGGCTCGGAGGAGCGGCACATGTACTATAGACCGAGAACTGGGTGCGTATATCTCGAATAACGAGATAACAAAGACGGGGGCTTAGATACGCATCCGCTCCATAAAAACAAGAGAACAGACACAGATGGGCTGGGATGCCTGGAATTTATATGCATCATTACCATCTAACCCACACTTAATTCTCGGCTTTTTACTCTGCTGGTAACTGACTTTGTGATACTTGTGACACGCTTTTGGAGGACAGATGCCACTGTTCAGGGGATATATGCGTGACAAGGGTGGCAAGGGCCAGTAAGGTTATACCTCATCATCCATAGGTATTGCAAGTAGTTTTATTTGATTGCGACTTCCCTATGCAGCCATTCTACTCGATTCGCTCCTTCCTCCTTCCTATTACCCCACGCCAGTGGCACGCTCCTTCCCTCACGAAGTCCACGGTAGCGACTCGCCCCTTCCTCGACAAGCTCCACGTTGCGCCTCCACCATCTAGGTTGCGCCTTCCGCGGTGCCGTGGGGATATCTGGATATATGCGCTGCCTTCGTCCGCGCATCCTTTCTTCCTCTCACAGCAGGTTCATCATCCTGCTTGCAGCATTCGATCTTGCTCCCAATAGTCCAGGTATACAAATAGCAAAGGAAAAAGAAAAGAGATCTAGATTAGTATGGTTTGGGTATAAATTAGGTCTGTGTGCGTCTCTGAGATTAAAGTTGCCGTTGAGAGGTTGGGCGAGAGATATTATGGTGTGTAGTCGTAACTCAGTAATAGAGATTGTTGTGGTGAGTATGTGGATTATGAAGGTATGGGAAGGTTAGAGTGATGGTAAGGTGAGGGACGTAGGTGTTGAGGGTTCGCGTAAAAAGTAGGGTGACGGGCAGCAGCTTTCTTCAGCTCAAGACTGACAGTTCCATCCATCTCGACAGATGCTCATCGCGCTCTCCTCCTCCTTTGATGTATCTTCCACTCGGCTCTCGCCACCCTCATGAACAGTGCCTCATCCTTGATCGGCACCCAACTCGTGAGCACCTTCATCGCATTATCGAAGTCTGAATCGAGCAGGATCTCCCGCGTTCCGTCGATCAGCGCACAGCTGCACGCATGCAGCACATCCAGGCCGTGCTGGAATGGCCGCTCGGGTGTTGCTGGCACTGAGGGATCCAAATCACCGAGCAGCATGAAAACGTCCCAGATGCGCAGCTGTGAGGCGAAGGGGATGGAGTAGTTGAACAGCGTGAGGTACCAGCGTGTCCCGTACGCCGTTGGGCCGATATCCAGTTCGTCCTAGCAAAATCAGTATGTTCTTTCTTGAAATCTTGGGTGATAACTTACAAGTTGACGGGACACATCATGTCCCCTCATCCAATCCACCTGAAACTCATCCAACGCAGACATCAGCCCAGCAAACCCATGTGCATACAGCTTATCAAGTCCCCTCAACGTCCACAGTCTGACACACATGATAAACGTTTTCTCTTCGTCATAATAGCACAGCAGCGTAGCCGCCAGACTTGCCATTCCCTGCACATATCCCGTGTCGGGGAAATATAGGGCGAGGCAGTGCAGTACGCGAAATAGCAGGCGCTGCCCGCCACGATACCGCTTCCGAAACATGATGTGACTGTTGATCGTACGCGGAACATCCATGTCTATCTGCACATCGTCGGCGCTGCCCTCGCCCACGAGCCGCTGAAACGCTTCGACCAGTGACGCTTCGGTCGGACTACCTTCCACCTTCTTCGCGCTGGCGTTTAGGAAACAGCGCCAGGCTGTCGCGCGCCACACGTCGGGGATTCCCTTCCATGTCCGGTCGATGAGCTTCGGATGTGCGACGTCAAACTCGAATTCCATGCCTTCGCCGTCCGGGCCTGAGTTGACCAGTTTGGCCATCCGGCGCCACTTCTCTGAGCGCGCCCATTCGCGCTTTTTGGTTGCTTCAGCGGCCGTAGTTCTTTCGTCGACTTCAGTAATGTCAGCGAGGCCGTGGGGGAGAGTCAGCATGTCGCCTGCTTCGTCCATCCAGCGTCTGTCTTGGTTGCCGGGTAAGCGGTTAGCAATGGTCCTCAAGGGATTTGACACACTTCGTTGAGATGCAGTAGTGTTTTGCGTTCTGAGAGACTTGGCCGCGGTATTTTTGGCTGGAGATTGTAGTCCGAAGCCTCGCTGCTTCCTAGGCGCTTGAGAGGCAAGCTGGAGAGAAGTTGATACACGCTGTGGTGCTCGGGGCTCGGGCGTTCCGCTTCTACCTGGTGTTTCTGATGTCTTGACGATGAATCCATATCGATCAACGTCCTCGCCGCTAATATCTTCCCAGTCTTCAATGCCACCAGCAAGCTCATGTTCACGTCTTAGAACACTGTACCTCTTTGCGCTGGGTGCCGTCGCAGTTTGTGGTCTAGGCCGTAGCTGCACGTTGGAAGTATCGTTGCTCGGGCCCTCGTTTTCTTCGGCCAGCGGCAGGGGATGGTTCATCGGATTACCATCTCTCCAATCCGTTATCACGTCCTGCTCGTACATAGACCTGACCTTTAAACTCTCTTTCGCGATCTCCTCTGGCAGCACCGCAAGTAGTGATGGCTCCGGCGCAGTCCTCGGTGGCTCCAGTGAAACCTTTGATAGGTTCGGCGCAGTCCGCAGTGGTTCTGGCGCGGTCCTTGGTGGCTTCGGCGCAGGGTTTGGTGGCTCCAGCACAGAATTTTGTGGCTTAACCATAGTATTAGATGGCTCAATTACAGTATTAGATGGCCCCAGTACGGTATTCGGTGGCTCAATCACCGTATTCGATGGCTCAGACACAGCCTTTGGTAGTTCTGGCACGGTTCTCAGTGGCTCTGGTGCAGTCTTCGGTGGCTCAACCACAGTATTCGATGGTTCCAGTGAAGCCTTCTGTGGCTCAACCCTACCGGGCACTCTTTCCGAGGCCGGCTTTGAAATCGGCCTGGCATTAACCGCCTTCCTCCCTCCTAGAAGGACGCTGCCCCGAGCCGAAAAGCTGACCTGGTTTATAAAATCCAGTTGCATATCCGGCAAGCTCGTCGTGAGCGGTGTAAATTCCCTCTCGGGGCTTGAGTGTAGTGTTGGCACATCACCATTCGAGCTGGGCGTCCTTGGTATGTTCTCGCTGCCTTTGTCCCCGTTCCTGCTCCGTATCCTCCAGCGGCTCCCCGTTGTTCTTGATGAGACGTCGCTCGGTGCTATACTTGGTGCTCTCGGCGCATTCCCTTCCCCCTGCGGTTGTGCTGTGACTCTCAAACCACCCCCTTCGCTGTTTGTCCCCGGCCTGCTCTCAGTCCCGCTGCTGGATATGGTCTGTTGGAGCCGCAAACTCCTGGTGTCGTTCCCCGGGCTCACAATTGCATCAGGCGCCGTAGTTGTTGCTGCGGTTGGTGGTCTATCCTGCGCTGTCTCTTCATACGGCACTGCCTTCACTTTGCGCCTCGAGAAGGGGAATCGTCCAGATGCCGTAGTCGGGCGGGCTTGCGTGGAGCCGGTGATGTCGGGCGCCATTGCGCATGGCGTCTCCCTGGTCTTTCAATGGCAGTGTTGAGTCTGGCTCTGCGACTGGTGGTTCGTATCGTACGTCAGAAGAGACGCCGGATTAGTTAGTTGAACCCTGGGAGATTGTGGCGTGATCCCCAACTTATGCAGCCTTCCGGACGCTTGCAGCAGCTCTCCGCAAAGAATGAACGAAACTGTGTCCTGTGTAAGGGGAGTATAGGTCGCGGAAAGAGAAGGATGAAGATCCAAATCTCAATTGACAGCGTGCCACGCAGGGGGATATTTGCGGTGGTACTCGATCTCTCTTTTCTGTAAAGTAAGGAATACGAAATACGGGTGCTGAGACCACTAAGAGACCCTAGCGATAAGGGGAAGGGACCCGGGTGAACTGTCCCTAATTGACACGAGCTATTTTCAGACATCCAGTTAGCCAGTTAGTGGTGATTTAAGCCAAAGAAATCATTTCTAGCAGATCTTACTATAGGTATAAATCTTCAGCTGTTCACAGTCCTTTTTTAGACTTTTGGGCGGCACGGATAGCTTGATAGCTGTTCACGATATGACCTAAACTTGTGGACTGTTCACTCGGATCTGGGGGAGGGGCCCAAGCTCGGCATGTGGCGCACGATAGCTTCAGCCTCGTCGCCTCATGCATCCACCCGCTATTCAAGCTTTCAAGCTGTCAAACTAGACACCAGCACCACGAATACACGAATACAGACTCTGAAACTGCGGAAAACACAAATATGAAGCCATAACACACAAAATCAACTATCGACACCCTAATCCACCCAATGCCTTCCCCAGACCTGAACAAAACCCGCACTCACACCCTCCCAAACTCCACGCAAAACGGCCTCTTCGCCTCTGTGCCCCTCTCCCCACAAACTCCGATACTCAGGCTCTCACGCCCCCTCCTGGCCCTACTCCAGAACTCAGCCCTCGAAACACACTGTTCAAACTGCCTCCTTCCCGCCCCGCTGCTCCTCCCATGTCGTCTCTGCGATGCAGCCCGCTTCTGTGAGGGGTGCAAGGAGGCGCATATCGTGTCGCGGCGGCGGGGGATGGCAGGGCGTCATGACGCAGAGTGTGCTACGTTTAGGAGGGTGACTCAGGAGCGGGGTGAGGGGGAGAGGCTCCCTACGCCTGTGAGAGGGGCGGCGCATGTGTTGGCGCGGTTTGGGGAGGAGGGGGTGAGGGAGCAGGTGAGGGGGATGGTGGGGTGGAGGGAGAAACAGTTGGGTGGTGGGAAGGGTGTTGGGCTGCAGGCGAAGGCTGTGGTGCATTATTCGGGCATGGAGATGAGTAGGGGCATGTTGGAGGATGCGCTGGAACTGCTTTGCGTGGTGAGTTTAATGGTGTGGGGGTGGTGGGAGGAGCAATAGCTGACGGCAAAACAGATGAACGTGAATTCTTTCCGCATCACGGATGCGAGCGGTGACGAAATCGGGATTGGTTTTGATCCACTGCTTGGGATGGCAAATCACAGCTGTGCGCCGAATGCGTCTCTCGAGTTCGACGGGCGATGTGCAGTTCTCACTGCACTAAAGCATATCAAAGAGGGCCAAGAGATCACCATCTCATATATTGGTCAGTCCAGTCCAGTCTCCCACGTCTCCCAACTTCCTTCACATAGACAAGACTCCTATCCTCTGTAAAACCGAAACTAACAACCCACATAGACACAACCCAGCCCCGCGCCGCCCGACAGACATTCCTCCAAGAACACTACTACTTCACCTGCACCTGCCCCGCCTGCACCACTCCTTCCACCCCACCCATCGCTGTCAAACCCGGGAGTTGAAAGAAATACGAAGGGGGAAAAAAACTCTATTACCTACATACATACGAGATCGACAATGCACAAAACAAAGCGTACCTGCCTGTGCGTCGAATACGAGGCCGGCCCGTACCGCGATAAGGTCCCCTTGCGTTCCCCACGCATTCACATCAGACAACACCCCGCATCGAACGACAGTCGTGGAAACTCTATTATATATATAACAGGATAGACACTGAACAGACAGACAAAAGATTGGGTGGCTCACATTGACTGACAAGCAGTCTGGGGACTCACAGCCAAAACCGAGACACAGACGCGGAGCACAAATACATGTAAACTTTGTATTCCCTCGCCCGAATTAAAGCTCCCACTCCCGCTGTGAACAAATCATAGCCTACATACACCGCCATGCATCGCGACACACAAAACTATATCCAGGAAATAAAAACCCATCTCACATCCCATTAAATCATCCTCCACCCGCCGCCATGAAAAATAACAAGCTCCTCCTCTTCCTCCCCCTTCCTATCGAACTTTTGGTATCAAGGAATCACGCATGCACACTCTACAACAGAAGCATAGCAGCACCGACGAAGCCCATGAGGCCAGCGCCGACCTTGGCACCGCCAGTCGCGGCAGCACCCTTGCTGGAAGAGGTCGTAGCGGCGTGCGAGGTGGTGGTTGGGGCCGAGGTGGTGGTGGAGTGGGCGGTGGTGCTCGCGCCAGTAGTGGAGCTGGCGGAGGTGGTGGTGACATCGGTAGCGGTGGTCTCCTCGGAGGTGGTGGATGACTCCTCAGTGGTGGAGGAGGATGGTGCCACGGTGGAGGTTGGGGCCTTGGTGGAGGAAGCGGAGGTTGGGGCAGCGGACTGGGTGTCGGTCTTGATAGGGAATTGGAGGGTGTAGTTATACTCGTCTGGGTTGGCGTCGTCGACGATCTTGAGTGCGTAGTGTTCGCCGTTGACGATGGAGGAGTCGGGGGTCCAGGTGAAGGAGCCGGAGTTAGTGATACCAGCTAGGTGAGTGTTAGTTGTGCGCGAGTAGTTTGAGTTCGTGCTCATCCTTCGACAACAAACCACTTCAAATCGACGCGGTAGGGTGGAAATAGAGAGAGGGACGGAGGAAATTCAACATACCTTTAATGGTAGAAACAGGCTTCAGATCATCGGCGTTGCCGGTGTCGCTGTGGACGAGCTGCAGCGTCACGGTGCTCTTGGTGGTTGGTGTCCAGGTGATGGTGAATGGACTTCCAGCAGCAATACCGGTGAAGGCAGTGTTGGTGAAGGGGTTTGGCTGGGAGCCAGTCGTCTGGGCTGCGGCCACGACGGCGAGGGCGCCGGCCAGGAGAGCGGAGATGAAGCGCATGGTGACTTGGGTTTGTTGTTGTGGTTTTGGTTTGGTGATGAAAGAGCTGAGCGAGTAGTTCTTTGTGCAAATGCTTTTACAGTTGGAGCGACAGTGAGAAGAAGTATGTATTATAAAGAGTAAAAGAAGCAATATAACAACAACAGCGAATGAATGCAGTTAAGCGCACGATACAAGCTGCAAATCTCTCTTCAAGACAATCTCCTTTCAACGCTTGACAGCTTTGGGGGGGGAGAGGGAGAGGGGGTGTGCGTGTCTTATGGGAATTATGCCGCCCCATGGGCCCCCATAGTCCCCCATTCCCACCATTTCCACGGCGCCCATGGTAAGTTGTGGCGGCGATGTTCTGGATTGGGGTATATTGGGAAATTAGGCTGTGGTGGATTGAGATGACGGGTGGGGGATTAGTGGAGGATTGTGGAGGATAGCGGAGAGGACAGTGCAGGAACCAACCGAGTCTAACTGCATGTAAACGATTTCCAACGCCGCCCATGGCCGCAATTGCCGCAATTGACCGAATTGACCGAATTGCTCCAATGGCGACGCGAAGGAAGAGGAACGGGCGCGCAAAGGACAGGGCGGCGGCGGCGAAGGGTGGTCCGTCGTCCGTCGCGCCGAGGGTAGAGGGTAGAGGGTAGAAGTTCTGTACCAAGGAATGCTAGGAAGCTGCTAAGGCAGGAACTGTACTGTGCTTGTTCTGGTGATGGGTGCTTGTCCTTGTCCTTGTCCTTGTGCTGTACATCTTCAGTACCACCTTCCCGCCCACCACTGCAGGTCTCACACACGCAGTTAGTCAAAAAAACGGTTTTGTCTCTCTTCCATAGACATTCTACGCGTCGACAGTCAATATTGTGTCGCGTGAGGAGTTGTCGCGTTACCTGTTGAGTAGTATTTGAGTATCTACTTTGATCACTGTTATGGCTTCATTGTTCGTCGCCGTCGATGAGCGACAGTGAGTTCCAGTGAGTTCCCGTGAGCGAAAAGTGACATGACAGTGACTGGTGGAGGTGCCAAGTTGTCAGGTGGTGATGTGCGTGCTTATCCAATTCCTGCTGACTAATCCACCATTTTCAGGGTTCCAGGGACGAGCTATCAGCATACTAGTTCGGGATTGGACGAGAGCAACAAAACTAGACTGGTGGCGGGGCTAATTATACTCGAAGAATCAATATAAATCCAATATAAGGACTCAGCCACAGCCACAGCTGAAGGCACAAATGTACGGAAATATGCACAAAAATGAGGTAAACGAGGTAAAACCAGGGAATCCAGAGGGAAATGCCGCGAATCCGGGTGTTGGTGGCGTAATATAATGCAAGCCAGCCATCGTGATCGTGGACGGGACGGCATCTAGGCATCCAGACCATCCTTGGCTTCAGCCTGCGTCGGATATAATACATCTGCTACGCCGCATCCCGCTGCTACGCCGCATTACGTGGTGGTGGTGGCATAGAAAGAACCAAATATCCTCCAATTGCTTCATTCATCATGACCATCACAGTCATACGACTGGCAGAGAGTTCGTGGGGCTGAGAGAGTTCACACCGCTGAGAGAGTTCATACGGCTGAGAGAGTTTATACGACTGGCAGAGAGCTCATACGGCTGAGAGAGTTGATACGGCTGTCAGAGTCACCATAGTCACCAGCGTCACAAATCCAAATGCTGAAGCCCAGCAGCCAGTAGTACATCCAGCTCTCATTCCTCACTCCCTGCCTCTACCCCTATCCCTATTCCTCTCCGATTAATCATCCCCTCCCACCCGTATCTCTGCTGGTACAGTAAAAACAAAGAATAATGTAAAGGGCTAAAACCTTCACAGACAATAAAAACAATAACCCCTTCCACTTTCATCACCTCCTAGTATGACACCAGCAACGGAAACTATACAAATATAAGCCTCCGCCAAACCTGATCCTATACAATCTCCATCAGTGAAAACGTCCCCGCCCACGCCTGAAATAAGAGACGACGATGCAGAGCGATGAGAGCAGATGATCCTATCAGTTGGCAATGGCCAGCGCAAGTGCACCGAGAAGGCTGAACACGAGGCCATTGAACGGCGACACATGGCGGGCTGCCTTGGCCGTGTGAACGCTCGACGTTGGTGGGGAGATGCCTGCAACATGGTCAATATGAGATCGTCATTACGGTATTAGGAGACATACTTGTGTTGGTCGGTGTGCCAGTGTGGTTGTTCACGCCGATGGAAGAGGTCACCGTGGCATTGTGCACTGGAACCAAGGTGGAGGACACGCCAGCTTGCTCAGTGGTCGCGGAGACATTCTCAGTGGTTGCAGTGGCAATAGATTCAGTGGAATTGTGGAGGAAATGGCCTGGAGCCACGCTGTGGTGCTGGGCGTCATCACCCTCGCCATCATCGTACTCGATACCGTGGTCAATGCGGAACTGCGGGCTGTAGTTGACGCCACCGCTGGAATCCTTGATCTCCAGGTTATAGATGCCCTCTTCGAGATTTCCCTCGGGATACCAGGTGAATGAATTGCCGGAAAGTCCATCTGGTTGGGGGTCAGCTCATCCGATCTGGAAAGTCTCAGAAAGACAACTTACCAGCAATGGTGTCGACCAAGAGTTGGTTGGATGGCACGCCATTCTTGAGAAGCAAGCTGACCATGCCAGTCGCACCCTGCCAGGTGACAGTGAATGGGTGGTCAAAGGTAATGCCGCTGTAGTCGGAATTGGTGATCATGACCTTGGCATTGGCCACAGCAAAGGCAGCGCCCAAAGCGAGGATCTGCGAGAAATACATCTTGATAATCAAAGTGTTTTTGGAGTGTTGCTGTGTTGGTTAGCTGCTGCAATGCAAGGAATGCTTTGATCTATTCTGACAGATCGATTGAGGGTTGAAGAGGAGAAGCGAGGTGAATTCTGGTGAATATCAATCGCGTGGAGGTGAAATTTACTTACTGAGAATATAAATTGTATCCGTCCTCAAAAAGTTGCGAATAAAAACTTAAGATGCCTGGAAAAGAAGATGTTGAAGAAGAATCAACAAGAAGAAGAAGCAGAAGCAGAGTTGTTTATTGACAAGAGAGCGTGGGTTACTGTTGGAATGGGAAGTTGCGATCCTAAGGGGTTGACGGAAGGGGTTGACGGAAAGGGCGATGTTGAGATGTGAGAAGAAGGAAGGTACGACCGTACAACCTGCACAACAGTCACACAAATTCACAAATTCACTCTTGCACCGCCAAACCTTTGTTTACAACATTAAAAGCTATCTATTATTCCCCACATGATTGGCTTAAATGTCTTCTCTTTATCCAATTCCGTCAATTCATACATCATCACCCCCTATATTCCACACCTCAGTCACGTGAACTCATTTCCATCACGGTAATTACTGGCGACACAACGCGTCTTCTCAGTTACTGCTGTATTATAACATACATTCAGTATCTGTTGTCTCGGTTCAGCAACGTAGGATTATATAGAGGGTATATACGACGCCAAACTAAACGTACACGTACACAACCCCTCACAACAACGCACCACCCATACCCATCCCCTGCCCCCCCAACCCCGCCGCCTCCAGCTTCGCCACCAACTTCTTCATACTCGTCCATTCCTCGCTGCGCGAGCTCTCCTTCCCTCCTAGATCCGGCCCAACCTCAAACACCGTCAACTCCCCATCAATACCACCCGTCGCAAGCCTCTTCCCCTCCGTCTCCTCCCACGCCACGCGATTCAGACTGCGGCTGAACTGGCTCCTCGCACCCAGCCGCGGCTTCGTCTGCAGACGCGCGCATGGTACTTCGGTATCGACATTCAGATCCCAGACCTCGACGAAGCCTGCGCCATCGACGAGCGAGAAGACGCCCGGCTTGCTTGGCGACCATGCAGCGTCGTAGACGACGTCTTCGCGCACAATGTCCAGTAGCGGCGCCACGACCTGCGCCTCACCTGTGATGCCTGTTGTGGCAGTGGCAGGGGCGCGCATGCGCCACAGCTTGACGCTCCAGTCGAGCGAACTCGAGAGCACAAGGTCGCCGAGATCGATGGGTCCACGCGCAGGGTGGAAGCTGAGGGACATGACTGGGGCGGCGTGGCCGCGGTAGCTGACGCGCTGGTCGACACCGGCTTTGGAGCCGGCGCGGTCGTAGCGGTGGCAGGGGTAGATGGTGCCTTCTTCGGAGCCTACCAGGAAGTAGGTCGGGTCCGTTTGTGGGAATGCCATGCAGGTTGGGCTAAGGTCTTCGGTCTTGGCGGGTGGTGGGGTTGTGAGGGTCAGGAGTTCCTGTGGTTGCGTGAACATGTCGACAGACCAACCGCAGACTACGCCGTCGGTGGAGCAGGAGAGGATGTTGTTGGCGTTTTGGGTGCCGACGATGTCGACTGAGTATACTGGATGGGTATGGCCGGAACCGGTCAGGGGTGTCTTTTGGACGGGCGCTGATTTCGCTCGTGTATCCCATAGCAAGACTTGCCCACTATAAGCGCCACCAATGATAAGATTGGGGTGAAATGGCGAGAATTTGGCTGTGAGAACATCTGACTGGGCGTGGAACACAAACTCTGGTCGGTCGTGGAGATGGGTATTCCATACTTGGACAAGTCCATCTGGGTCGTGAGGCGCGGATGGGTTTTTCGTATATGAGGCTAGTACAAGTTCTGGAAATTTCGGCGAGAAGTTGATAGAGCTAATCATCCTCTTCTTCGACCACCTCTCATCGTAAAACTGGGCTACTTGCTTCACCTTGCGCCGACCTTTGCCAGCGACATTGTCATTCTCGTCATCTTCATCATCCATGCCAAGGCTGTTATTGTGTGCGTAGTCCGCCAGGACATCATATTCTTGGTCCAAGGCTCGTTCGATAACCTTGCATGATCTCTCGAGGAAGTCTTGGAGGTCGTCCGACTCTTTGATAGCGGCCAGCTCCTCATCTGACAATTCTCGAAGCGGGAAGTTTGCAGCGGCCCCCGTTTGGGATGCTGGTTTGAGTGGCCCATCCGAGATACTATCCCTAGCAGCCTTGAGCTCATCTTCAATCTCCTTCCTTAAATTCTGACGTAGTTCCTCCTCTCTATCCCTGTCCCGCCTGCTCAGTCTTTTGGTGTTTGGAGTGGAGGGTAATGGCCCGTCCTCGTTATCCGACTCAGCAAATGGACGCGTCTGGTCTGGCCTTGTCGCCCAGTCCCCTGATGTTTGGACCCCCTTGCTGTATGAGAAGACTTCCTTGACTGGTGATGGCGGGCACTCGTAGACTGTCGATAATGAGACTGTCGAGAGGGTCTGGGTGGAAATTGTATGTGCTTGAGTCTGTGTCGCTGCTGGACCATCCGCCGGGCTCACAATGTCGGAATTCTCATTGCTTAATGCCCCTGCGCTCAGGACGCTGTTCGGCCTGCTCCCTCTGTGCGCCGGAGACCCTGCACCTCCTGGACCTGTCGAGCCTGGTCTGCTGTCGCCAACTAAGCTGGATATAAGGTTGTCGAGTTCCCGGCGATTGTCTGATCTTCCTGGCGTCGGAGATATCAACTGCGCAGGTTAGAAATGTACATGGTGTGGAGCGAGGGGTTCGTACATCTACAGGGCTCCCTATGCTCTGCCTGGTTGCTGAGACCTCTCTTGCCCTGAGGGCTCTCTGTCTCTTCAGCTCTTCAAGCTTCGCCTTCTTCGCGAGAATTTCATCTCTTCGTTGTTGCATGATGTCGGTGCCAGACAAACATCGTCTTCAGTCGCGTTTGAGGCCTCTGGCAGACTCCCCCTTGTATTTTTCGTAGATTTGGACCACGATATGAGCAGGAAACAAACTCAAGCACTCTAGTCAAAATATTCGCCCATATAAACCCTTCACAAATAAAGTAGGAAGATCGTTTGAAGTTATGTACTTGGCCGAACTAAAGACCCTGAATATTTCCTTGTTGACCGCGAAACATGTTGATGCTGTTACTCTATGGAGCACCCGCTTGTCCCAAAAATAAGGTCACGTGAAAACCGTCAGGGATCCTCGGGAGCAAGCTTTATTCGAATTCGCAACATCACCCGAATTATTTCAAGAGGCTATCCATCCCGCGCAACACTCTCTCACTGTCCGTTCAGTTGCGATCACGTCGCCATATCCACTTTGACAAGCGATCCGAAGCCAATTGGCATATTATCACAGACCCTGCGCCAACGAACGAAACTACACGTCGACATTCCCAATGGCTTCCACCGGTGTTAACGTATGTCCTTCACCACTTCCACCGCACATCCCCTTGGGCTTGGCTTGCGCCGTTGCCCTTGACATCAAAGGACCGCTCTGAGGGCTTTTCCGATGCTGCTAGATCTCCCAGTCATGCCCGCCTGTACAAAATGCGCATGCGCTGACTTTGAACGCGATAGGTTCTCCGATACTCGGCTCTTGGAGCCGGTGTCTTCTACGGTCTCTACCACCAGGCTACTCTCTCTGCTTCCGCAAAGCTCAACGCTGCCAACCGTGAATACGAGCGCAAGCAGGGCCTGATCGACAGGGCGAAGAAGGAATACGTCAAGAAGACCGCTCCACCGGCGGCTGATGGTGGTATGTACAGCGCTTTCCCCCCATTGTTTGGATATTTCATACGGCTATTTCGGGGACATTGCTGGAGAGACGAGCAGCTCTGGCGCGAATCTGCGAAGACGGTGTAAAGACAATTTGCTGACAGATCTGACTACAGTTATCCGTGACCCCGAGGACAAGAACTTCGACTTAGAGAAATACCTGAACGCCGAATTCGGTTCCAAATAGAGGATCTGAACTGTTATGATGATGCGGAGATTGGGCAGAGGAAGAGGAAGATGATCGAAGACATGGTTACTCCTGGACAGATGAAGGATGGGGCATGGGCCGGCAGGATTTAGAATGGCAAGCCGTAAAATGGTTTAGACGTCGGTTTAGCATACTTCCTGTACATTGTATTGTACTATATTCCCAAACTATTCAAGTGGTATATCTGATTGTAAAAGGCGTGAGAGTCTGAGCTGCCAATGGAGAGTTGGGAGAGTTGGAAGAGCCTGTTTGACGGGTGTTAAGGGAAGGTCACCACTCGTTAGAATCGCCATTCCAGTGCCTATAACTACACAAATCCTTTTTAATAAAGTCAATTGATCTATCCCTCATAGCACAATAAACAATAGTGATTCTCAATTTGCCAGTGCCTATGACTTTGGTGGCATGTGGCGGCAGTTTGGCATATCCCTGCCTCTATCTGAGTTCGACGCCTCAGGCATAAGCGCAACATCGGGACGCGAGCTCAAGACACCTAAGCATTCCCCTGCTGGCTATGATCGTGAACCAGTCGTCCACTCTTTCATTCACGACCACCATCATGACGGTCGCGACAGAAAATTCCTACCTGACGGGTGCAAAGGGGAGGAATACACGGGGGCTTCTTCGACTGGTCATTCTCTGTACAATTGCGGCAGCAGCTGTTTCCAGTCGGCTGTTCTCTGTTATAAGTATGTATATGTGCAGCTCTGGATATGCATGTCTTGGCTAGAGAAATCTACGTCTTGCGATTGCTACAATAGGGAATTTACTATGATATTGTGTCTGCTTCAGTGAAACTCTTGCTAACTTTCTTCTCTCTTAGGATTCGAAAGCATAATCCACGAATGTGCGTTGTCTCCCAATTCTGACAGCTTACGACGACATAGATCTGAGGGACGAACGCTGACATAAAATAGTCGATCCATGGTTTAACTTCAGAGCAACGAAGTACCTGGTCGCCAATGGATTCTACGACTTTTGGGATTGGTTTGATGACCGTACGTGGCATCCACTTGGCAGAGTCACTGGAGGGACACTATATCCCGGCCTCATGGTGACCAGTGGAGCTATTTACCACGCACTGAAGGCATTGACACTTCCCATCGACATTCGAAACATCTGTGTCCTTCTCGCACCGGGATTCTCGGGCCTGACGGCATTTGCGACTTACCTCTTCACAAATGAGATGTCCTCGACCCCCTCCGCGGGGCTTCTCGCCGCCATCTTCATGGGCATTGCCCCTGGCTATATTTCTCGTTCAGTTGCAGGCAGCTACGACAATGAGGCTATCGCCATTTTCCTTCTCGTATTTACGTTCTACTTGTGGATCAAAGCTATCAAGCTCGGATCAGCCTTCTGGGGCGCCCTTTGCGCCTTGTTCTACGGCTACATGGTCTCCGCCTGGGGAGGATACGTCTTCATCACGAATTTGATCCCACTCCATGTCTTTGTCCTCGTCTGCATGGGACGATTCAGCTCGAGAGTGTACGTGAGCTACTGCACATGGTACGCTCTGGGCACGTTGGCAAGCATGCAAATCCCCTTTGTTGGGTTCTTGCCAATCCGCAGCAGCGAGCACATGTCTGCACTTGGTATGTTCCAAACCATTCCATGAAGTAATGACCTTTTGCTGACCTTTCAGGTGTCTTTGGTCTCCTCCAACTTATTGGGTTTGTTGAGTTCGTCCGTGCCGGCGTTCCCAGCAAGCAGTTCCAGACCCTACTGAGAGGATTTGTGGTCTTGGTGTTTTCCGTCGCCCTCGGAGGCCTTGTATTGTTGACCGTTTCTGGCGTAATTGCTCCATGGACCGGGCGTTTCTACTCTCTGTGGGATACTGGCTACGCCAAGATTCATATCCCAATCATTGCATCCGTGTCCGAGCACCAGCCGACTGCATGGCCTGCGTTCTTCTTCGACTTGAACCTTCTCATTTGGCTGTTCCCAGCTGGTGTCTACTTGTGCTTCCTGAAGCTGACTGACGAGCAAGTGTTTGTTGTCGTCTACTCCATCCTGGCCAGCTACTTCTCTGGAGTCATGGTCAGACTGATGCTCACATTGACCCCTATTGTCTGTGTGACCGCAGCTATGGTCCTATCCACCATTTTGGAGACTTACCTGTCGATTAAGTCCCCCAAGTCGGATGCTGAGTCTGTCGCTACTGAGGTAGCGGCCAACAAGAAGAATGTGCCGGCCAAGGGTGGGCTACGCAGCATGAGGAACCCCCTTGTGGGTATCTATACTGTGGTGTCAAAGTCCACCGTGGTGGGTGCTATGACGCTGTACCTTTTGGTCTTCGTCCTTCACTGCACATGGGTCACCTCCAACGCCTACTCTTCTCCATCCGTTGTTCTCGCCAGCAAGTTGCCAGATGGAAGCCAGCATATCATTGATGATTACCGTGAGGCATATCAGTGGCTGCGCCAGAACACCAAGGAGGATGCGAAGATCATGGCATGGTGGGATTACGGCTACCAAATTGGTGGCATGGCCGACAGACCAACTCTTGTTGACAACAACACCTGGAACAACACTCACATTGCTACCGTCGGTAAGGCCATGAGCTCTAGCGAAGAGGTCAGCTACCCAATCATGAGGCAACACGAGGTGGACTACGTCCTGGTTGTCTTCGGTGGTCTCCTGGGGTACTCCGGAGATGACATCAACAAGTTCCTATGGATGGTCAGGATTGCCGAGGGTATCTGGCCTGATGAGGTCAAGGAGCGTGACTTCTTCACCCCAAGAGGCGAGTACAAGATTGATCACGAGGCCACCGACACCATGAAGAACAGCTTGATGTAAGTACTCACACTTCCATCCAGTCATCCCCTCCTCTAACAATCAACAGGTACAAGATGTCTTACTACAACTACAACGGCCTTTTCCCACCTGGACAAGCCCAGGACCGCGTCCGTGGCGCCAAACTTCCAGATGTCGGACCAGTTCTGAACTCGATCGAGGAGGCATACACCAGTGAGAACTGGATCATCAGGATCTACAAGGTCAAGGACCTTGACAATGTCGGCCGAGAGCATGGGGCAGCTGCGTCATTTGAGCGGGGGAACAAGAAGAAGAAGGCCGCGAAGAAGAGAGGGCCAAAGGTTCTGAGGGTAGAGTAGAATAGAATAGAACCAAGGAAGTGGCTGGTGTTTTGTGGCTATAAAATGTACATTAAGGTCTGTAATGTTAACGGGCTATTAACTTGAAATGACTTTGTCGTAATTTATTTGTGATGGAATATATAAAATTTATCTAATACCCAACTAACAATAATAAACTATTACGCCCCAAAACCTTTTAAGTAAACTCGTGAACCTTTTTGAAGTAATAATATAATATATTTATTAGCTTTTCGACTCCAATTGTACTGTATGTATATAACGTTCTACAGCACTTGTGCCACTTAATCATCTGAATAAGGACTTGGCATAAAAGATAGTGTTTACAGCAACTGTGATCAAAATGAAGGGGTTAAATCACCCAGGGCTGCAGATAATACCAAGATGTACTCAGATATAGAACCAAGGAGTCAGATCCTATAGTTTAAATTGCTGGTATCGATCCTCAGCTTTCTACATCTTTTTAATAGTCCCTCATCTGATTTTTGGCCGGCAAGAACACTGCATCGCAAAATGCTTACAATGGTCTTGTTGACTGCCTCAGCGAGAGAGCATTATCATTATCTTGTATATAAATCTATGAACTGTTTCGTCGAACTCGTACTCCAATCCCAATGCCGCCGTATCATATACGCTGATTCTCAGCTCCAAGTTCTGCACCGGTTTCCCACGCTTACAATTCCTGATGTACAAACTTCCCCAGCTTCTCCGTCTCCCCCGTTAACATCTGCAAGAACGGCTTGCTCCATCCGTCGTCTTCCCCTGCCTCCTCTTTCTCAAGCACATAATTCATCACATGGTACACCCAGCACTCATCCCCAACCGTACCCGTAGCCACGGCAGCTTCTGCTGGCTTAAACGCACACGCATAATCCATCCTCTGTGGCTTCGTCGGCCACTTCCCAATCTCGGCTCCCATGTCCTCATCAAGGAAGTTATCCGTCACGAACTCCGCAACCTTCTTCCGCACAACATCCCACTCCTCACCCGCTCTGGCGAACAGCTCAAGAGGCGTCTCTAGTCCCTCTAGATGAAGTAGCACATCGCGTAGATCTGGGCTCTTGACCAGCCCACTGAGAGCGTTTACCTTGGCTTTAGCGGCACTGGGATCGGTTTCCGAGCGAAGCGTAAGTACCACCCTCGAGAGAAACTCCTGGTCTGCGGCGTATTCCTGGAGGGCGCTCGAAGAGTCGGCGCTATGCGGATACGGGAGGTAGGAGCGCCACGATTTTTGTGCCTCTTCCAATGCAGTTGGGTTATTCTGGATGGAGTTGGCGATGACACTAGCTGCGAGGCGGCGGCGGGAGGCGGAAGTGGGCGCATCGGATAAGTCTCCGTCGAGGCAGAACGTGAGTTGTCGAATGACGGCGCTGTTCTTCATGAGTTCCACGCCGTAGTAGATGTCGTGAGAGAGGTCAAGGAGAGTAGTTAGAGCCGAGACAGACATGGTATAGTTGTCGGCTTGGTCACTGTCCAGGATGGCCACGGCTCTCTGGAACTCCTCTGCATCCGTCACGCCACCATCTGGTTCTCTCGGCGGCAATATTTTGCCCGCGGCTTTGTATGCGGGTGGCTTCTTGCCCGATTTCTCTCGGAGAGAAATGGGCTCCTCCTTCTCTTCTGCCACATCTTGCTCTGGTTGTTCGACAATAACCATAGCCTGCTCTGTTGGGATACTGGAATTGTCATCCTCGCCTTCCATCGGGATATTAAGCCTAGCCTGTTTTAAGCCCGAGTAGATATCCATGCGGACATGGAGCCCAGGCGGGATGTCCTGGTCATCATGTATAACTTGAAAGTCCTCTGTCGGTTCGAAAATCCGGGGGTAGCATTCTGCGGGGTTGCTCGTGTGGCATATTAAATCGTTGCTCGGGGAAGGCGAAGGGTCCGCCTGTGAAGTAGCGGCGGCAAGACCGAGGAAAAGGCCGCCAGAGAGATATCGCTGCATTGAGGTCCTCATCGCTATGAGAAACCGGGTCTTACTCTGTCTCGAGGACTGATAAGATATGCTCGATGTGCCTTCGGAAACGGCGCAGCTTTCGTCGTTGGCGCCTGAGAACTTCTTGTTCCCTGAGTTTTAAATTGAACTCTACCAGGTCGAAAGGAACTGATTTGCCGTCTGTTTGCCGCTTCAGTTCAACTTCCCAGTCTTCGCGAACAGTGGGATAATCGTCGAGGATGGAGTAGTGTTCCCAGCTTGATTCGAGTACTGGGCTGTTTGTCCACTTGATGAGAACCCAGCGATGAAGCGTGCCTCCTTGTAAATTCGACTCCCAATCTGTCCGAGTATTCTCAGCTAGGACTTGTTCTATAGTATGTTCCTGGTTGCTGCTTGCAAGTGAGGCCAGAGAGTCGGCGTCGTCAAGATCCTCGTTGTATTCTACGTCTGAGGGCTCTCTATCACTTGTGTCGTTGTTGTCATTTAGATCATGGTAGAAACTCATAATAGAAACTCATAGTTGACCCGCTTAAGTAATCATTATTGTATGGTTTTCAAAGTGAGGACAAGTGTCCATAAATTGTTGGATTTGGCCACATCCCGTTAATGATAAGGGCGACGACAGTGTGAGGGAGCTATCGATAACCCTCCGGAAAAACCTCTGTGCCGACTCCGATGCATTGCCCCCCTATCGCCGTCGACGACGACTAATCAAACGACTAATCGACGGGTCATCCTCGCTGTTTTCCTCACGTGACCGAGTCTTGTCCAGTCGCGCTAAAAGCGGCACGTTTGTTGCGTGGTAGCGCCCATAGCCGACGACACTTGATATTGATCCCTCAAGGAAAACACTCTGAGTCTGCCATTGAGGACCAATTCGTATCCTCAACATGTTCGTCCTTCGGCGTCAGGCTGTTCAATCTGCCAGAGGAATTAGAACAGCCCGTTCAACCGCCCAATTCTCCTCATCAACCTCCCGGACCGCCCATGAAGCAGGCCACGGCCATGCAGCTCCAAAGGATGAGCCTCTAGGAGTGAGCAATGGCCAACTGAAGAACCTGAACACCACTGACACTGCTGCAGCTCTCTGTCTATATGACACTCGCTGCTATTCCCGCCGTCTACATCGTCTACTCCCTGGCTCAGCCCTCCGCTGATGGGAAGAAGCCGGCTCTCGAGAGGCTCATCAACAGCTACTCCCACCTCCAGGATACATTTGCTGCTAGAAACAAGCTCCACACTGCAGCAATTGAGCAGGCTGCATTCGACCGCAACCTCTTCCAAAGCGACAGGAAGACAGAGCACGTCAACCTCCGGTTCCCTGAGTAAGTGCATACTCGAATACAGACGGACAATGTTACTAACATCTGCCCAGAACCTTCAACACAGGGTCTCCACATAACGTCATCGCTGGCCAGGGCCCAAGGGATATCGAGAAGCTTGTTGCCCATTATGAGCAGTTGAACAATGCGGCCGAGGAGAAGAAGGTCCTCGCAAGGCAGGCCTGAAGTTGGTGACATAGAAGAAATAGAATACCCCTTACCATATGATGCCGCCATTGTTTGTGTCCTAACTTCTAGGCTATCTTCCATGAGATTGCACAGGGGAAAAGTCGTCTGTCGAGCTGTCAAAAGGTAGGCTTGACTCTTTTCTTGGATACATTTTGCTATTGCCCGTTGGCACCAGAGTTGCAACAGGTATGTTCATGGAGGTTTCCTTTGTGTCAGCATCCTTTGAAGCCGTTGATCGGATTCATAAAGAGTTGATACCTCTATCATCTTTAGCACCCCCTGAATATCACAGGTGTTCTACTTGTCTCTTCAAGAGGCCTGGACAGAGTTGAGACTGTTTGCTTGCCTGGGTGGCTATGTCAGTGGTCGCATATGATCAGGGGGTTTTATCAAGGCTGATATCTTGCCTCAGTGCATCCATAAAGCATTGAAAGACTAGTCTGCCCCATGGGGTGTCTATGATTCTGTTTGATGGGCATAGAGGAAGAGCCTAGCCGTTGCAATGGTGCAACTATTTCATGTATCCGATGGGGTAGCGCCTGGCGATCATGGGGACGGGGTATGACGCGCGCACGTCGCACGCTGGCCAATTTCACTTATTTACCTTCTTGTTTTCTTTCTGAGCTTCTCCTCTTCTTACCCTTTTCTTTTGTCAACACATCCACTCTCAGCACCATTGCTGGTGCCCCTTGGTAGCATCAAGCTATCATCCTTTGATAGCACCTAGCTATCACCCTTCCATATCACAAGTCTACCACTGCTCTTCGAGCTCAAGGTGAGTAAGATCGGGACCAGCGCATTGGCCCCTTATTAACTCTGATGAGTAGCTCACACACCTTCCTTGAATAACCTCTTGGTTCATCATGGGTGTGAAATTCACTGAAAAGCTGGGCCTTCATCGCCCCGCTGCCATTCAGCCCAGACCTATTCGCCCCATTAACCAGGAAGTCGCCGTAGGTCACCCCAAGGGTGTTCATCATGCATAAATTAACCCCTGGTGCTTAGAATTTGCCACGCGTTCCTAGCGATTATCATGACCAACTTCGTGAGATGGCTAGGCTTGAAAAGGAGGCCAAAGGCCCAGAGGAGCCCAAGTCGATTCCCCGTCCTGACCCGACTCTTGGAGACGTTATGGACCCGCGCGACATCGACCTGACGGCGCTTGTGGACAACCTCCCTTGTATGTGCTTCGTATTGCTACTTACAACTGCATATGCTAACTACCTTATAGTCAATATTAGGGTCGATCAGCGCTATCGTATCCGCTACAGAATCAAGATGATGGAGAACAACCAATACAAGGTCGTTGCTGCCATGGATCTGCCAGCCAACTCTCTCATCATTGCTGAAACTCCGATTTTCTACACGAGTGCCAATGACATGGAAGGTTTCAATCAGGTCATTGCCCGAGTCCTGATGCTTCCATCCCCAGAAAAGGAAGCCTTTGAGAGAATGAGAGAAGCCCAGGACTTCTCCACTCGCTTGTTCACATACAACAGCCGCCTCAACATCAAGAAGATGATTGCCAACAAGACGTGCAAGCTCCCAAAGCATCTCCATTACGTCGACATCAAAGACCCAAACTCTGCTTTCAAGAATGTTATCTTGAGGAAGTATGTCACCAACCGCTTCAAGATCGGTGATGATGCTGAGTGCATTGGCGTCCGTGAACCCCTCTACGGAATGTACCAGGATGCCTCGCGTCTCAACCACTCGGCTGACCCAAACTGCATCGTGGAAATCAACGAGGCACCTCCATTCAAGATGTTCCTGATGACCACGAAGGACGTGAAGAGAGATGAGGAGCTTACCATCAGCTACCACAACGACATGCACTGTGGCCCTATTCGTCATGGGGAGAAGGCCGCCAAGTGCACAAAGCTGTTTGGCTACAGTTGCTTCTGCAAGGTCTGCAAGGTCCCCAAGAGTGATTATCCTGAGGATGATGAGGAGGAAGAGGATGACGATGAGAGCACCTGCGCTGTTATGTAGTGCACGAGCTTTCAAGCTCCTGGCCTTGAGCCGTTTGTGAGCATCTGAACAAGGAACTGAATAGGCGCCCGAGATAAAGGAAAGGAATCAATGCGAAATGTCTTCATGAATGCATGTCTTTTGTAATTGCCTTGTGAATGTTTATTGTGATCTTGTTTATATTTTGTATCTACTCCTTCCAATCTTGCACAGCAACGCAGGCCGCATATTCCATTCCTTTGTTACGAATCTTGATCTTGGCAAGTTGACCGTTCATCATCACAGTACACAGGCTGTTGTGATGTGGTAGGTTCAATTCACATTGTTCTCACAGGGTTGAGCAGCACCAAGATGCATACCAAAGTTTATTCTGAGGTTCTACTATTGAACTTACTGTTGCCGTTTAAAGTAATGATAGAGATCGATACTAGCTATTTAGGCTTATAAGATTTCTCTTTTCGACTCCACTGCAGTAATTAAAATAGTTTTAAAAGATTACAATCCTTTGTTTGGTCCATGGTTGCTATGAACACCCAAAGCGGTGATGGTATTTATAGCATGTTCAAAGCCCTTGGGTGACAGCATGCACGAAACATCGTTCACAGTCGGTTCGAATTGCAGAAAAAAAAAGCACAGCAAATAATTAATAAGTTCTTAAATTCATAACACACCATACAATAAAATGTTGCCGCTCTTTGAATAACGGGCCAGTGATGACAATGTCTACAGTACGCCAAAAGCAAACGTCTCGCCCATCCACGCGCCAACCGCTAATAGAGACCCAGCAATGTACCGCAAAGGGATAATAACTGCAAACGCCAACTATGCTCGCTATGAGTGAGGTAATGCAATCAGCGTCTGGCTCTGGCCATGGCAGCCAATTTCTTCCGCTTCTCCTCCTTCTCCATCTTCAGTCTGTTCTCCTCGGCCAGAGCTAAGGCATCCTCCTTGCGAGCATATCTGGCAGCCCTCTCCTCCTCTTCGTCGACTTCATATGCGGCCGCTTCCATGTCAGACGAAACGTCAGATTCGTAATCCTCCTCGTCTTCGCTAGCGGCGTATGTATATCGAGGCCGCGAAGGGCCTGGGCTTGGGCGATCCCGATCTCTGCCAGCACTTCCATAAGATGGTTGTGGTTTCTTGGCTGCTGCGGGGTTTGGCCGAGCTGTACCCGTGTACCCTGTCGTAGCGGCAGCCGCCTTCTTTGGTCTCTTCTCTGCTTCGGCCGAAGTTGTTCTGGAGCCCCTCCCATTCTCTCTCGCGCCATTGCGGCCGTCGCGAAGTGGTGGGGTTGGGCCTTTCCTTTTTGCCTTGCCGGTTGCGCCCTTGCTGGTCGACTTCATCTCCTCGCGCTCCCGTTTGGTTGGACCCTTCTCGATGCGCTTGTGCTGGATCTTGCCAACCTGAGTCATACTCGTTTGCGCCGCCTTTGCGCGAGCCATGATCTCGGCGAAAGAGCCCTTCTTTGGAACTTTGGCTGTGCTGATTTGAGAGGGCGCGGAGCTGGGTGGGGCACTGGTCGACTTCGTGACTGGAGTTGTGGAGGCCGACGAGCGACCCGGGAGCGGGCGAACAGGCCTGGACATCGAAGCTGGTGTTCCAGAAGCCCTTTGCACTGGGGTAGCGACTCTTGGTGACGCGGTTGCGGGATACTCATTTCGGGAGGATTTATCGCTGTGGCGTGGCAGGTCGCCGTCGGCTTTGCGCTTTAGCGGCGCGACAAACGCAGAGGTGGTCGATGGCTTTGGCTGGTCGCCACTTATTTGCGCGAGGAGATCTCCGATCTGCACAAGGTCAGTTGCCATCGAGGGAGTAGTTGTGAGATCGTTCTGAAGTTAGGGAGCATGACATACCGGCATCTTGACTGTCGACTTCGGGGAAGTTGAGAGTGCTTGTCAAACCTAATCGGTCACTGGCTTTGTTCTTTGCAGGTGCATCAGGCACGTTTTGAGGCGAACAACCTCAACGCATAAAGCAGTAGATCGTAGAAGCCTTTCTCTGGTGATCGCACTTCATATATATGTCCTCGAGGGGCATATAAGGGTTGATGGCGATGTGTTCACTTAATCCTCGAGTATGACCAGTAGCACGTCTCTCTGTAAGACATCCAACGGCCCGCCCAGCGAACGTCGGTTATTGCCTAATCGGGAATAGCAGCCCTAATAATCGCGATTCTCGCTAAGGTCCGCCTCGGCGCTAGAGCCAACTCACACAGATGCTAATGCGATCGCGAACTTTCTGATATTTTTAAAAATTCAACCAACTCGACGTTTCAGTCTCCGCCCAACCTGCGGTTAAATTGATTGAATCTCTTGTTTTCGACATCAAGTGTAAGTTTACTCAACATCCAACGACGTGAATCACCAGAGAATCCTTCCTGGTGTGGAATCGCACACAGCTGCCGCTCGAACGTTTCGCTGACGACTTCATCTTCCAGACATCAGACAAAATGAAGCACCTCGCAGCATACCTCCTCCTCGCCCTCGGTGGCAACGAGGCCCCTACCGCCGCTGACATCACCGCCGTCCTCTCTTCCGTTGGAATTGAGGCCGACTCTGACCGTCTCGACGCCCTCATCTCCGAGCTCAAGGGCAAGGACATCAACACCGTACGCTATCTCTGAGACCTACTTGTCACATATATTTTGCTAACGTATTTTTGCAGCTGATCTCCGAGGGTGCTTCCAAGCTCGCCTCCGTCCCGTCTGGTGGCGGTGGTGGTGCTGCCGCTGCTGGTGGCGCCGCCGCTGGCGGTGCTGCTGAGGCCGCCCCCGTTGAGGAGAAGGAGGAGGAGAAGGAGGAGTCCGATGAGGATATGGGCTTCGGTCTCTTCGATTAAGCGCACAATATCACTGCCTTGCCGTAATGGGAAGAGTGTAGCGCTGGGGTTATGGGGCAAGCTGTGCGATCTCCTCTTGAGCTGGGAATATACTTGGAACAAGGGCCTGGAGATTGATTTTCAGGTCACTCGATAACTTCTGTTAACTCGATATCAATCAATACAATGAGACGTGCTTCCTCCATAAAGAGCCGTTGCTAAATACTGTGTGTGCTGTTGATACTTACGTCGTGATATTTGAAATGACTTGTGTGAAGAGCGGCGAATGCATTATTAACCCACAAAATTGGATAATAAATCTCACCAGAAACCCATCTATAAATCTGAATTATCAGTATCAATATCAAGAGATCCCAGCTGAACCAGCCCATACCGTACCCATATCTTGTCCCAATTGAGGCTCAACCAAAATTCCCGCCAAGACATTCCGCTCCGCTGGGGTCTTGCCCTAACCCAACTCCGCCCGTGCCCGCTTAGCGCCCGCCCGCCTCACGGAATATCGAAAAGTGTGTGAGCCCCATCTCGACGACCTCCTCATCAACCACAATCGCCGACAACTCTCGACGATATACCGCAATCATGGCTGACGACGAATACGTGAGTTGCCCGCCTACCCAATCCAATGCGTCTCAATCGAGCGCGCAACTATTCCCAAAAGCGAAACCCCAAGCTGACCATGTCTTTTGCGCACAGAACGCAGCTGAGGCTGCCGAGATCAAGAAGAAGAGAGCGTTCCGCAAGTTCTCCTACCGTGGCGTAGACCTCGAGCAGTACGACCTCCCACACCCATAAAACCCGAATTCTCCATCCCCATTATATCCATACCAAAACCCATACACACACATGTCACACGGCACGTCCAGAACACAAAGGGGAGCCCCCAGCTAACCCTCGTTCAGACTGCTCGACCTCTCTTCCGACCAGCTGCGCGACATCGTTCACGCGCGCGCTCGTCGCCGCTTCAACCGCGGACTCAAGCGCAAGCCCATGGGTCTGATCAAGAAGCTCCGTAAGGCTAAGCAGGAGGCCAAGCCCAACGAGAAGCCAGACCTCGTCAAGACGCACCTGCGTAACATGATTGTCGTCCCAGAGATGATCGGCTCGGTCATCGGTATCTACTCCGGAAAGGAGTTCAACCAGGTCGAGATCAAGCCGGAGATGGTCGGTCACTACCTCGCCGAGTTCTCTATCTCTTAGTAAGTTTTACCTTCTACTCTTTTTGGGGTTGCGTTTGGGAACAGTGACTAACCAGTTAAACAGCCACCCAGTCAAGCACGGTCGCCCTGGTATTGGTGCCACCCACTCTTCCCGTTTCATTCCCCTCAAGTAAATGTTGTTTGGGGGCTTTCGGGTCTGGGTTGGGAGTCGGAATGCGTGGTTTGCGATGGACTATGGTCGGATATGGCTGTAGCATCACTGATAGCAATGAATACGATTTCCACACTTAATTTTAAACTGGGGTGTATATGTGATTACTGAATGTGATACTGGACTCTGGTCAACTTTGTATATTTACTAACTTAAAATATACAACCGCATATTTCATAAAGAATACATGCCTCCCACCGCCGTTCAAGTTAAGAAGCCCCCGATATCTCACCTTCAATATCTCTCAATATCTCTCCCTCAATATCTCTCCCCAAAAATGTCTCCCCTCTTCACTCATCCCTTATATCCATCCCATACCCTCCCCCAACACCACCTCCTATATCTGTCCCCCAAACCCCCTCCCCCTCCCCACCAACTCCTCCCAAATAGCATTAACCTTCGCCCCCTGCTGCCTAAGACTATGCATCAACCCCCCCTGCTGCCTCAACACCTCCTCCAACCTCCTCCTCGCCTCCGCCGCCTCTTCCGCTGCCCTCGCTGCCGCTGCTCCTCCTGCCCCACCCCCTCCTGCCCCACCCCCGCCGCCCCCAACTCCGGCGCCGGAGTCGAAGTAGGAGTTCGCTTCGATGTTGTCGGCTGTGCGTTGCAGCTTGGAGAGTTGAGAGGAGAGGGTTTTGAGGGTTATGGCGTCGGGTGGGGGGGCGGGGGGAGGGGCGGTGCGGGGGGAGCGGGGGGGAGGAGGAGGGTCGAGGGATTCGTCGTAGTCTGGGTGAGAGGTGTTAGTTTGGGTGAAGTGGAAAGGAGGAGGAGTGTGAGAGGGAATTGGAATTAAGGGGGTGCTTACGCTTTCGGCACATGGTGAGGGGTGGGTAGCTGTCGGGGTCGATCATTTTAAGGTTATTGCAGCTTGAGACTTCGCAGTTATCTGGGGCATGTTAATAGAGAGCTTGACTGCGTAGACGGGGGTTACATACGTGCGCGGCAGTATCCATAAGTTTGATTGCGGGCACTGAGATGGCAACTCAGTTTTCGGCATTCATCTAAGAGATATCAGTTCCTATTTCCACTGTGGTTTCAGTATGGGACCCGTTGGGGACTTACGGATGGGACAGTAGCGGGTGAGCACGACGTTTTCTCTTTCCAAGTATAATGTTCGCGGGTTACGGCACATGTCGAGTTCGCAGATATCTGGGAGTGTCAGATGGGGGTTGGGTAGGCTGGTGGGAGAGGGGAGGCTCACGGTCGCTGCAGTAGAAGTGGTCGCTGATACAGCGTTTGGTGCAGTCGCCCATGGGGCAGGTGTCTGTGTATGTTAGAGTCGATACACTGGCTCGCAATAGGGAGACTTACGCAAGCTGCAGAACTCTGAGCCGGGCTTTTTGTCTCTCGTGCATTGAGAGCTCGTGCATGTCGTGTCTGTGGGGTTGGTTAGGATTCCGTGACCATTCAGGGGGTTTGGAGGATGAGAGACATACGACGTGAGCAGAATGGCAGGTATTCTCCGTCTTTTCGGATTCGGTTGCTTGGGCAGCTGCTGTGCGCGCATTTCATGTCTGTTCATGTGTGAGACTTGGTTTTATCTTTGCAACTGGTGGGGTTCACTTACGGCGAGCACATAGCTTCTCGTCACCGTCTACGATAACTTTGCAGCCTTCTTTGGTGCAGGTGTCTGGTTGTCGTTAGTATAGTGTGCTGAAGTAGAAGCAAGTACATACGTGTGGTGCAGTGCTGTTGCCACGATGGATGACTTCGTTCGCATGTTTCTCTCACGCATTTGTCTGTAGAATGTGAGACTACTGGTTGTAGATGATGTCGATTGGAGCTTACGCTTCGGGCAGTATACGAAATGCCTCCCTTTCAGGACGTTGTATTTTCTGGGAGCATAGCATCCGTCGGCGTCACATTGATCTGGGGAATGGTTATTATTATGCTCTCATTCTTGGCTCTCAAATCATGTTACTCACGATGCGCACAGCAGTCCCACCATCCGCCATTAGGAGATCCTACTCGTTGCTCAGAGCAACCGGTAACAGTGCATTGATAGTCTAGGCTGGGTGAGTATTTATAAATTTGAGGCGGTCAGGAACCATGGATTGCAAAGAATAGCTTGGGTTGGCTTCTCCAATCAATCGAACATGGTGCCTGAGGAGTCATGGCACTCACGGACTACACATCTTGTCACTCCGCTTTTTATCACTTTGTTGAAGCACGGGGCTTCGCCTTGGAAGCCGATACAGGTATCTTGGAGCAGAATCAACGTCAGCGCGGCACTGGGGAATAAATATGTACATGCATATCTGGAGGTTTAATTTACAAAGGCGACGTACGGATATCACAGAAGTCCGAGGGCCGTGGTATCGGCACAGTCCCCATATTCTTCGAGGTGACCACCTTCCGACAGCCTTCCCCATAGGCACATCGCTGTATGGTCCCGCTCTTCCTCCGATGCTGCTTCCCGCCGGCCATGAAGTCGGTGAGGAAGCCGTCCTTGGGATTCAAATCAGGTGCGGAGCTGCGAAAGGAACCCATTGTGCGTAGTTGCAGAGCATAAACACGATGTCCGTCTCATGAGCGTCATACGCTCGTCTCTTTAAGACTTTTTAAACATGTGGAACTGTGGCTGAGAGCTGAGGGCAAGGCTAGGCTACAGTTCAGCTGCCGGGCACGGCTCCTCGCAGGGCGTTATTGATTGGGCGCGCTTGCATCTGTGAGAGTTCAGTGTGTGTGTTCAGGATTGGGATTATGCAGGCGCAGCGATTGGCTGGGGGGTGGAAAACTCGGCGGTGAGGAAATGGGGGCAAGAGGTGCATGAGCATGGACACAGATAGAGCTTTGAGCATGGAGTTTTTGTTGGGGATTGGTATGCCGTGTAGCCCTCTGCCTGTGGTATGATTAGTCTTGGGTGGAGTGAAGTCAAGTATGTCTGAGCAGCTGCATCAGAAGTGCAACGAGTAACTTACCAGCACGGAGAGAGTATAGAGCAGCGTGTTCTCATCGTTGGCCGAGTGGGCACACGCGCGCATGTTGTGAATGTCATTGTTGCAAGGCTGAGTAACTGGGAAGGTGAGGCTGTGCAGGAGGATTGCAGCATGGGTGATGATCACAGACAAGAAGTAAGGAAAGTGAAGGAAAGAGAAGATAGTCAGGATAAGTGCAGCACTGCATATACAGTTCATACTGCACGTAGGTAGAGTATAGTATAGTATATAATAGCACAGCATGAGCACATGGGCTGAGGAAGACCTACATTTGGATAATATGAAGCTGGAGATGCACAGGAGATGAGGTTGGAGATGAGAAGGGGAAAGTAGAGTTACAGTGAGTCTCCAGTGAGTCTACAGTGGTCCACAGTGTGACATAACCCCTACAGCCCCTACAGCCCCTACAGCCCCTATAGCCCCTACAGCCAAAGTTAGTCCCTCCAGCTCCTACAAACCAACACACTATCCCCGATCCAGCTTAGCGCATTGTCACCTCATTCATTGCCACCGAAATCGGGCCAACGATGCAACAAACTTGACCATTCTTGGCATTTCTTGGCAAGAAAATGGCAGAAAAAAGGCGGAAACACACCAAAACTTGGCTTATCTGCTATCTGTCCCGCCCCCCCGTGGCGGGGTACGCCGGAACCATACGGTGAACGGAAATTCAATTTTAGTCCCCAATTGACCAATTAATGAATTTAATTCCATGTATTTATTTCCATTTTTGACTCATATAGTCCATTAAATACCGCATCGCACCCATCTGGTTCCCTTCCCCATATTCTATACATCTCCAGATCCTCATCTTATCTTGAGATCTCCCCCATTCTTCCCCAAAAACTATGGCTCCCAGCGCTGTCCATTTCACTGGCGATGTCCAGTCCAAGCTGGCCACCGCCGCCAATGCGAACGCGGCTTCACAAGAAAAAGCAAATATCGCCAGCCACACCCCCTCGCAGCGCTACCTAAGCACACGCGGCGGGGAATACAGCGTACGCCACCAATTAACGTCTCTGCTAAATTGATTGACAAGTGGCTGATAACTCTCTCGACAGCTCTCCTTTGAAGATGTCGTCCTCAAGGGCCTCGCATCCGACGGTGGCCTCTTCATCCCCGAGGAGATCCCCTCTTTACCCGCCGACTGGGAGTCCGCCTGGAGCGACCTCTCCTTCGCCGACCTCGCCCACGCCATCCTCTCGCTCTACATCTCGCCCTCTGAGATCCCCTCCGCCGACCTGAAGGAGATCATCGATCGCAGCTACTCCACCTTCCGCGCCCCAGAGACCACCCCGCTCGTCCCGCTCGACCAGGAGAAGAACCTGTACCTGCTGGAATTGTTCCACGGCCCGACCTGGGCGTTTAAGGACGTTGCGCTGCAGTTACTCGGAAACCTCTTTGAGTACTTCCTCGTGAGGCGCAATGAGGGCAAGACCGGAAAGGACAGGCATCATCTCACTGTCGTCGGTGCGACAAGTGGCGATACCGGATCCGCCGCCATCTACGGTCTGCGCGGCAAGAAGGATGTCTCCGTCTTCATCCTGCACCCCAAGGGGCGCGTCAGCCCAGTCCAGGAGGCCCAGATGACCACCGTCCTGGATGCCAACGTCCACAACCTTGCCGTCGAAGGCACCTTTGACGATTGTCAAGTATGTCTCACCCACCCATTCATTACGCCTCCCCAACCCCACCACAACCACCCCACTAACAAACCCCCAGGACACCGTCAAAGCCCTCTTCGCCGACCCCATCACCAACGCCAGCCAAAAGCTCGGCGCCGTCAACTCCATCAACTGGGCCCGCATCCTCGCCCAAACAACCTACTACTTCGCCTCCTACTTCGCCCTCCAAAAGCGCCTCCCCGCCTCCGCAAAGCCGCGTTTCGTCGTCCCCACCGGAAACTTTGGCGACATCCTCGCTGGCTACTTCGCCAAGCGCATGGGTCTCCCCGTTGACAAGCTCGTCTGCGCCACGAACGAGAATGACATCCTCGACCGCTTCTGGCGCACTGGAACCTACGAGAAGAACCCTTCTCACTCCCCCTCCGCGGCTGAGGGACTCGCCGTCGATGGCGCGAAGGCGCACACCGATGGTGTCCGCGAGACTCTAAGTCCCGCGATGGACATCCTCGTCTCCTCCAACTTCGAGCGTCTCCTCTGGTTCCTCGCGTACGAGTACGCCTCCGGCGCCGGCATGGACGAGGAGTGGACGAAACAGCAAGCCGGCCAGGAAGTCGCGGCGTGGCACACCCAGCTCAAGTCTGCTGGCGGCTTCTCCGTCAACGCTGATATCCTCAAGTTCGCGCAGCGCGACTTTGATAGTGAGCGCGTGACTGATGCCCAGACCACCTCTACCATCGCGGATTTCTTCGACAGCGCGAAGTACGTCCTCGACCCGCATTCCGCTGTTGGCATCGCAGCGTCGCTGCGCAGCATGGCCCGCGCGGAGGGCGTGCCGCATATCTCCCTCGCGACCGCGCATCCGGCTAAGTTCGCGGGTGCAGTAGAGGTTGCTCTCAAAGACAAAGATTTCGATTTCGCCAGCGTGCTGCCGGAGGAATTTGTTGGGCTCGCGGAGAAGGAGAGGAGAGTTACTGATGTGCCTACTGGTGCGGGGTGGGAGGGTGTGAGGGAGATTGTGGTGAAGCAGGTTGAGGAGGAGTTGAGGGGGGAAAGGGCGTAGAGATGCTGTGGAAAAGATGGGGCTATAGAGAGAGAGAGAGAAAGAGGTTACATATATATGCTTGCTAGAGCGGAGGAGGGGATACAGGGACGAGTCAGCCTGCGGGACTATAAACTACACACACACACAAACACAAACACACACATACCGAGATTTGGGAGGGATATCTAAAGTAGCTGCTCGGTCTACGTCAGATAATTGGCGCAATTTTTTTAATTTTTGGGTAGAATATCCCTGATTGCATAGGTCTTAAATCTATCCATGTGGTTCTGTCTTCACTTTGCGCTGGAGATGGAGAAAGTGGATGGGCAACAGAACCAGCAGAGGATAGAAATCATTTTGGGTGGCTTACTCGGTACATATGGTGTATATATGGGAGGCACAATGTCATACAGTTACCTGCTACCTATAAATCGTAATAAGAAGATATGTTACTGGCTTTATAATCTACGGAGCCAGTGATTCATTTTAATAGTATCATTGCTAGACTGTTTGAATTATTGTGGTTGATAATGACTGGAAGCAGCATGGTTCTTGAACAGACTTTTGGGCCACACGAATAACTACTACCAAACATCAATCAATCCACACCCAACATCTCCCCCATGAGCCGCATATTGGAAAAATATTTTTATTTCTGTGCTACTCTTACACAATGAATGCTGAACTCTTCAATCCGACAATTATAATCTCCCCCATACACCCCCCTATTATCATGCCGAAAAGCGCACCATAACTTCTTCCTCCACTATACCACTGTTCAGAATAACCCCCTCACCCATTCACTACCACACCATATATATATTATTACTCCCCATGAACTCCAGTACACCACAAGCAAAAGCAAATATTAAGCGTGAAAAGAAAATACCGAAACCCAACCGCTATACTCTCCTTCGTACCACAAAGTAATGTATGTTATGCCAGTAAATCCTGAACAGAACGCCCCTCGATAAAAGAGAAACATCCACAGTAGGAATGCTATTCAAAGTCACCTCACAATGACCCAAATAAAATTGTATCGAAGCCGTATTCATGCTGGTGGAATGTCGTATGAGTTGTGAACCGCAATGACCGATACAAACACTCCTCGAAGAAAATCCGCAAGACAAGAACCTTGGATATGTATGTATGGAAACATATAACTTCCTTCCCCAACAACTCGAAAGGCAACTGACGACACAGACATCCGGAAATTCTAATAAGGCAGTTCCATAGTTACATTAGAATTACCAGTTCGAATTGGCAACAGACCCAACTCCATTAGCTGCAGTTTTCCAATCTGGTTCGGCGTTGCCCTGGCGCTCCTCGTTTTGACGGTTAACTTTGGCTAGAAATTCGGCGGCAGTATACCCGCCTGCTGATGCGGACCCGGCCCTTGATGGCGGCCGATTTTCATGTCGAACCGAAAGACCAGAAGCAGAGCGTACAACCTTAGCGGTGGGGGCGTCAAATGTGAACGATGAGCTTGGCCTTGGTCCCGGAGCCAGTGAGGGAATTGCAGTACCTCCATAGTTCGGAAGACATCCTACAGCATGCGTTGATGACAACCCAGAAAGTGGTGAAGAAACGGCTGGGCTATTCTTCAGCATCCCGAGTAGAAACGCCGACGTAGTTGCGCTATAGGGTTTGTTGAACTTCGCCGCAACTTTCGATGCATGCTGTGGGGGAGAGCACACGCTCTTAGAAGCACCCCATGAGTCTACAGATACCACATCATCGTTGTCGTCGTGCAGAGCAACGTTTTTGTCTGGCGAACTTCTACCATCCACAACTGCCTCCGTTCGAAGAACTAGAGCTTGTGACTCCTCGCCTAATCCCTGTTCCTTGGACGTAGCACTACTATCCTTTGACTTCCGAATGATCGTTGATGCCTCACTGTAGCGACCTTGGCCGACCGGAAGAGCAGATCCCTTCTGTGGGGATGGCGGATAAAAGTCTTGCCCGTCAAATTTTGGTAGGCCCTTGAGGGATTCCTTGCTGGCGTTGCCCCAGTACAAGTGTCGAGCACGAACTTCTTCAGGAGTGAGAGGTCTCGTATACATGAGTTCGTGAGATCGAGCCTCTTTCCACGGTACTCCAGGCGGAGGAAATCCCATCAAGTATGGCATGCCCGGAGTATGATGAGAAGCCGAGGCCAAAGTAGAAGTTTCCGCAAGCGCTGGGGTAGACCCATTGACCTGTGGTTGTCCTGCGGGCATCAAATGACGTCCTTTGTAGCTCTGGGGTTCGAGAGCTTCCGGGGTAGGTGCCTTTTCAACCAATGTAGTGTTTGACGACATGGGACGGTTGTCTCCACCCTTTGGCCCAGCCCATGCATTTCCCGTGCCTTTCAGGCGGCTTTCTATATCTTGGCCATGCTCTGCTGGGGTACCAGTGGTTTCGTCCAGTGTAATGCTGTTAGTTTTGCTCACATCTTTCGGTGCGGTCAGTGGCTGCATATCAGGTTGCTGGACGACAGATAGCTGCATAACAGGAGCCTGGGAACCCTGCTGAGACCTAGGCTTGAAAGGGGCTGCCTTTGCCGCAGAGAGGCTCAAGCGCGTTCGGCTCGGCTGAGCAGATTTCGCGACTGAAGTTTTGGAAGCTGGCGCAGGAGGAGGATTGTGAAATGGCTCGGATCGATTTACCACCCTCGATGTCGCGGGCTGGTGAGTCGGCCCTTGATCATATACTCCATCGAAACTTCTCGAGTGGTAAACTGGAGCACCGACCCAACTTGGGATGAGCGGAGCCAGAGGCCGAGGGTGAGCTCCTGGAAATGAGTGATTGAAATCCTCTGAAGGCAGTAGGGCCAAGCTTGCTTCAAGAGTTTGGATCTGGCTCTCAACGTAGAAGCGTTGCTTCTTGACATGGATTTCGTCGATTTGGTGCTTATTGTGATCCAACTGATGATCGAACTTCTTTATCTCATCTTGGAGCGACTTTATCTTTTGCTTCACGTACCCCGGCTGATTATATGGAGGGTGATCAAGACCGGGTAGAGGCGGCATGGCTACTGACCTGTTATTGCTGCGGTCGCCGGCCTTCGAATGAGGAACAGACATGCCTCCATAACCGATTATTGGTGGCGTCGTGAGTGGGTTGTTGTAGGGAATTGGTTGTGCGTTGTGGCCCAAAGAAGGTTCTGTGGGGTTGAATAAGCCGTGATGAAGCGGCATTTGCGGGTACTGGGAAGGCTGTAGATTCTGCAGAGGAATCGTATTCCCAAGCATATTGAATGGGATCACTGGAACGCCGTGGGGGATTTGAAAGTCCGATGGGAGAGGGTAAACCATCTGCCCATTAACCATGAAAGGCTTTGTCATATCGAATTGGCCTGGTGGAGACAGCTTGATCGGCTGAGGGCCAGACGAGTTGTTTTGGTCCGAGACATTTGGAAGAGTTGGGGCAGGAGCTGGAACCTGCGGCTCAGTAATTGTCGACGGCTGTAAAGTACCGGAATTGAATGGTTTATCTAGAGAGTGGGAGGGTGGAGCAGTAGCAATGTTCGCATTTGTGGTTGGGTTATTGATAGGCAACTGGTTTGGGTCGGAAGGTCTCAAAGCTGCGCCTTCTTGCCAGTTTGCATCTCCGGTTCCTGGAGTTTTCTTGTCTTGCTTCGCCTCGAAGAAGAATTTGTCACGGTTCCAGACGAATACCGGCTGTGGAGGGGCTCGGATATTTGGGACAATTCGGCCGCCAGCCGTCACTCGAACGTGCGTTGGCGAAACAACGGCACGGTAGAATTTCTGGAAGTTTTCGGCCTTCTGTGCATGGTATCCGGATGGTGCGGAGAGTGGCTGGCTCGATCTATCAGAGTCATCACGACGCTTGAACTGCCATTGTGTTTCTTTGAGTGAGTGGCGGATTGGATGGCCACGGTACACAATCTCTTCCTCATCGGACTCCAAAGAGATCTTGTGTCTGTGAAGTCGACTGTTTTCAGAGCCACCAACATCATCTCTGTTTTTGAAGTTTGGGACACGTCGCAAAACCCTTGTAGGGCACGACTTCAGGCCAGGATCGGACATTATTTGTGATGGTAATCGTAGCAAATCTGGGGGAAGGATGTGTTAGTATATCTGTGGATGGCCAGTAGGTATAGACCAGAGTGAACACGTACCAGCACTGGTATTATTCATCTTTGTCACGTCGCAAATGATTACAGGCAATTGGTCTCGCAAGGAGAGCAAATTTTCCCTCGAGTAGCGCAGCTCTTTTGAAGTCTGGCCGCTGGAGCGACTGGATTCAGTGGCTGACATTTGATAGGGGTTCGATCTTAAGCATCCAGCAGATTTTGAATGAAAGGGTATCAACAAGTTTAAATTTTGAAGGAAGGGGGTTTGGTGGTGAAGGGGTGAATTAAGGAAGAAGAGAAAGCAAGTAGATGCGACGAAGAGTTTGTTGTTGTTGTGCAGAAAGGTGCGAAGTAAAATGATTGTTGTGGGGGAAAGCGCGACGGAGGGCAAGAAGGGGGTTATGTAGGACAACAAAGGCAGAGGCAGAGGGAGCAGAGAGGCGGCAAAGAAGGTGCAACTTTCGCCAACAATTTAAATACTGCACAGTACTTCCTGCACACAAACATTTAAATAACAGATATTAAAAACTAAAAAGACGCGCGCCGGAAGATATGCCATATGATACCTATGATAAAGATTCCACGTTTCAACCTCCTCCAGCCGTACGGACCATCTACGGACCTTGTGATATAGAGGCCAGAAAGAGGGCATAACAATCACAGAATCTCACATGGTGGGGTCTGATATTGGCCTGCCTGGGAAGCATAGCTTGAGAAAGAGACAGCAGCTAAAAATTCACTTATCTCGAATCCCATACTCTATGAAATGAGCCCCCTACAGCATATGCCTCATCTGCTTCCTACTGAATGCTGAGGTGCATCTCGAGCTTCAACAGACTTCTGGCAGCTCCATAGGTACATCTCCACATAGCAAAGAAAATAATAAACTCCTTCCCAAGTTTATATCTGATCTTGCTTCTATGTTGACGTTGACACTGACTCCTATGTTGTCCTCCCTAAAATCTATACCCATTGCTTACCTAATCCCTGATAACCACTGCGATAAGTCCGTTCAAACCACATTTGTACGGCACGTGATCACGCGTGTTCACTCGCGTCTCTTATATATTCCCTGGCTGGATACCTCCTTCCTCCTTCAACCCATTTGCAACTCATCGCCAATTTCAATGCGCCCGACATGTTGCCATGGCCAATATGATCCCTTTAGATTCTCACCAGGAATACTCGACCGGCAGAGGACTCAGCTTCTCAACTACAGGACCCAATCCATTGGCAGCTCGTTGTTCGCGGCCCAGATCATCATCATCGCACAGGACTGGCAACTTCTCTCAACCTCTGTACCAAGAGGTCACAAAATAGCAACGCGCCTTCTCCACAGTCATCCGGTACTCATTTTCCGAAAGGAATGCCTCTGGCCTCTTCTCCAGTCCAGCAACCTCTCGCGGCGTCGCATCCTCGAGCTCCACGCGAGTCTCACTATGAGCATGCCGCGATCGGTTCCGCGTCTGGTTGCAGCCCCCCAGGTGGGCGGGCAACATGGATTGGAGTTGGGAATGGGTATTGGAACTTAACCCTAAGTAATCGTTGGTTTTTTCAAGTTTTGCAGATATGTTGCTCGGCTTGTTTACTACGTCTCTTGGTACGAAACTTGTTAAGCTGAAAAGTGGCACAATGGAAGATCAAGGGGCCGAAACATAAGCTGGGGAGCCTAGAGTCTTCGGACACAAAAGAGATGTTTCTATGAGCCATTCTGGTAATACCCTCCGCGAGGGAGCTCGTCAGACTCATCTGCTGGGCGTTATACTCTGATCAAGCCCCGACTGTTTCTTTGGTGCTCAAGTCATTGGTATGGTGGGATATACGTGTTGGTTACATATATGCAACTCTCGGTGTGGAGGTTGTATTCGGGTGCTTTCAACTGGACCGATTTCGATGAGAGTCATTGACAACTTTCTACCTATCAACTCTATTAGCATTCCTCGACCGAAAAGTCTCGGTAGAGCTCAAATACATTTCCTACATACATACTGCTTTCTACACCATCTCCTTGGCTATGCTCTCATTCTTGCCTCGATCCAACTCGTGGGAATTGTCAGAATCTGGCAGAGCGAGGTTTCGATGGCTTCCATACAGAGAGCTTCCAGCCTTGAATGGCCTGATTTCGTTCTGCCAGTTAGCAGGGTTTCAGGTCTTCATACAGAGATGATGCAGAAGGCGGTACTTGGTTTCACCAAGAAATGGCTGTATTTGCTTGGCTCCTGCATTGCCCTAAGCTCGACGTTGTTGCAATGACTTCAGGGATGGCAGATTGCGAATTCAGTCCAGGGAAGCATTCCATATGTTCCTTTTGACTATTTTGTCAATCACTGTATCCACCCCATTGTACCTTGACGACCATTAATAAGCCCAAGAAACCCCTGCCAAGGCAACAGCCACCGGCGTTGTTGATGCTTGCATCGAAGTCACGATCAGCTCCATCAACCTTCTCCTCATGGCTCCGTCCATGAGATGACTGGAGGGCGCCAACACAACGTCAGTTCCTTTTTGGAATTGGCCACCGCGCGACCAGTTGCCCCCAAAGCTTCTGCTCGTGCCTTCACGGTTTTTGTTGATGTCTTTTGTCCGTTTGTGCCCGCTTGTTTATTACAGGCGAGGAATCGAAAAACTTATCTCTGAGGGCATTGCTTACAAACAGAGAGAAGTCTGATGGTTCTCCGCGCGATGATGATCTGGACCCGAGCTTCGAATTGCCAGTGGACCGGTTGCCTGTCGGAGTTGTGCGCCTCTTCCGGGAAAACAGTATTTTGAAGGAGGTCTACGGGAGTATATTCGCCAGGGTGCTTGCCAGGGGTGAAATTGGTGTAGTTGCGGTGGTGAGTCCACTCCTCTTGCTCACACGACTGACCTTGCCCTCCGGTGCATCACTAGTTAAAGAACGGCCCGAAACCGCTTGTGTGGGACCCATCTCGAGTTGGAGTCAAGGCTTAGTGCCTGTCCACACTTGTGGGGAAAGGTCTAGTTTTGATGCTAGTGATGTTTCCTTTCGAGGCCTTGGGATGCTGTGATGAGTCAGGATGGACTCTTGAAAGCGGTACCTCGAACAGAGGTATCGCTCACTTTTTTCTCTTCGATAAGTCCCCCTTACCCAATGCATACTTTCAGATCGCTAACACTCATTCATACCAGCAAACACAACCACGCCGAGGCACCCCAGGCCCATAATATGAAGCCCATAGAGAAGTTAGGAGCCTATTAACCGTAGATTATTCTATTTAATTTTATTCTAGATTTTGACTGTTGCCATTGCCCTTATGCGATGACCGTACTTGAAAATGACAAATGGCACTGGTACGAGGGCAACCGCAATAAATGCCAAAAGAGAGTTGCCCCATCCAAGTCCCAATGCAGCATACATATCTTCGCCAGCCAGCGGCAAAAACGCCCCGCCAAGAGACCTCAGAACCATATTCGCGGCCAGAGCCGATGCCGAATAGATGTCGAATGTGTCGACAATATAGTTCAATATAGATTGCTGGGGTGATCATTAGTAGGGACTTATAACGTGCGTTTTTGGTGTACTTACAAATACCATTACCAGCGCGTGGCCAAAGATTCCCGTGCCAATTATCGGCACAATCCAGTGTACTTGCTTCTCAGCTGACCAACCGTACATGAATAGTCCAATTGGCATTAAAACAGCCCCATAACACATAAGCGGGGCACGATACTCAGGCAGAGGTCCTGTTGCTTTGGACAGCCGGTCCAAGATTCTATCACTCGTGAAGTAATAAAGGATTGCCCCCAGCAAGGAACCAATACCACAGCCCAGAAACGACAATCCTACAGTTCCTGGGGAGAAACCGTACTGGTCCCTGAAGACGATCGCGAATGTCGTGAAGAGGATATATAGGTATCCATAGCCAACCGCGAGGTATATCGACAGTATGAGCACTATCGGATTGACAAGCATACGCAGTGGCCTCACCAGCGAGCGTCGAAGATAGGCGCTAGCCTTCATACCCGTGTGATACTGCGAGCGGAATTTATACTTGGGATAAGCCTTCTGCATGCGCGTAGTCTTGCGACCAAGCAGCGTCGGCGCGAACGTCTCCCGCATAACAGCGAATGTCAACAACGTGATGCAGCCAGAGAGGATAGTGAGGATCCAGAAGATCCAGCGCCAGCCCAGCGCCTGGACTGCGAATCCGCCTCCCACCGGCCCTACTACAGGGCCGAGAACAGGGCCCATGGAGAAGAGAACCATAGCCTTCCCGCGGTGGTGGACGGGGATCACATCAGCGATAGTACCTCCCCCGATGGCCAGCGCAGCGGCTCCCGCACATCCAGCGAGGAAGCGGAAACCGATGAGCATGTTCAGGGACCTTGACTCGGCGCAGGCGATGGTGCAGAGGAAGAAGAGGACGTTGCTGGAGTGGTAGATGGGGAGGCGGCCGTAGAGCTCTGAGAGGGGAGAGAAGACGACGGGGCCGATGACGAAGCCGAGGATGAAGACGGAGACGACGAAGGCGGAGAGGAGGGGCGATTGGACGTCGAATTCTTTCATGAGGGTTGGGACGCTGGGGGCGAACATGGAGGAGGCTAGAGGGCTGAAGGGGGGTTGTTAGATATGGACATGGATTTTTTGGGGGTGTATGAGGGGTTGGGCCTACGTGATAAAAGTGATGAGGCTGACGTTGGCTACTGTGAGCCATCTTCGAGAAACTGAGAAGTTGAGCGGGTTGGCCTTGTCGTCTGGTCCATCCCAGCTGACGATGTAAACACCCGGAGCCTCAAGATCAGCAGTTAGACCTGGGACGGCGAGGATGGCCTCCCTCGTGGGCGCCGGCAGCAAGTCCTCCTTGCCATGGTGGCTCTCGATGCTGTTTCTACGCTCGGCGGAGGCTTCTAAGTCCTTCTCATCGAGGATGGTGGATGCCTGTGTGGAAGGGGCAGAGTTGGTCATGGCAGTCATTCAACCCATGGAAAGCATTAAACAACAAGCAGCAGCAGCAAGCAGCACGGACAAGCAAGGTCACTATAGAAAATAAAGAACTGAATAAATCACCGTGGCCCAAGAATAGTCGCCGTGGGGCGGGACTGGGCGCCCTTTAAGGCTGGGCTGATGGGTCATCCATCTCGCTCTAAAGTCAGCTAACATTGCAGAAGCCCAGATGAGCTGGGCCGGACTCAGTTCTGACGGGGCCCCGATCACAGTATCGCATGCCATGACTCCCCTCTCCATGGTGAAAAAAGCATGGAGCCCCCGCGAAGGGCGCCAATGGTGGATTTTACTCCAATCGGCAGCTCGATTTTTTTCGCGGGCGTGGAGTACAGAGGTGCGCTATGGAGCGCTATGCTGGTTGGAGGGTGGGGAGCTACCGATCCTGTGTGCCGCACTCCCGTAGCGTGCGTCCTCCCTCGTGGTGGCTTGGGGTTTGGGGTCGGGGAGTCGGGGAGTCGGGGGTTGGGGGTGGAGGAGGGGGGGAGCTCTGGGTTAAAAGCAGGTCATCACCCCATCACCCACACGGCCCATCCACATATATCCGTATGCAGTGTCCCCCTCCCTTCTCTCCCCTCTTCTCCCCTCTTTTTGGTTCGGAGTTTGGGGATTGTGGTGAGGAGACCGATGGTCGGACCGAGGCGAGGGAAGAGGGCGGATCTAGATCCGCTCTGGGGGTGTTTAAGCCGGGGTCTCCATGGGGCCCCGATGTGGACATGGAAAGTACTAATGCTCTTCTAGGGTATCGATGGAGTGATGCTGTTTAGCCATATAGGCTGGTGAGAGTCGGGATATATATAATATTATATACCCGGGAATGGAATGGAGAGCGGAGGCCGCGAGAGAACCGCATGTCGGCCGCTCGTTATCTGATTAACAGTTAGTGAGGAACTGCCGTGAAAGAACCCTACCTGCTTGTAGAGATACTCACGCCATGCCCCCGCACGTTTCGCATTTTCGTCCAGATAGCGGTAGGTATGGCGATTTGGAGGCCAATTCTATATTACCAATCACTGGGGTAGGGCTTGATACTGTAGATCGCTCATGAAGAGTAGACCGCTGCTGACTTTTCTGTTGGTAAGAAATATATCCAGAACGAAAATGAGAGACACCCACCAACAGAATAAACTCGTCATTCCTTACTCGTATAGAGGTAACATTAGAGTAAATCCACTGCGCAGGAGTCAGTTTAAATATATGTAACTCTCTGTGACACAATAGCCAACAATAAAACATGCATACCATCCATCCATCATCCATCATCATAACTCCTCCCATCCCAATGTCTCACCTGCGATGGAATATATTTCTAAAAGATTCACCATCCTCCCCTCTCTATAATTCCAAATTCACCCTCTCATTTCAATCAACAGCGTCGATAGTTTAAGGGTAGAATGTGAGCTTCCCAGTCTAGAAATAGCTGGGGTCTGCGGTAACGTGGACTTCAAACCCTGTTTGCTCACGGTCCGGGTTCGAGTCCCGGTCGACGCATAAAATTATCTTTTTGTCGTTTTTGGCAGTTTATACTTTTGCTGGGTTAATCCGTCGGTCTGTGCTTTGCAGGTATGATGTATGAATCGGATGATGATGGTTTATGCCACGTTCTTACTTTTGCTGGTTGAATTGGCTGGCACTGAGTTTACGTATGAATCAGACGGACGATCCGGACCGGAATCCCCTCATTTTGGCTGGATGGGAGTTAGCTCACGCCCTGTAGTGTACTCAAGAAAACGCCTTGAAAAAGAAGCCGAGGCATAAATACCCCCGATATTACGAGATGGAACTATATCGAGAGGGAAAGAAAGGCGAATCACTACGTGAGAGCAAGATGCACAGAGAAGCCGTCACAAAAATGAGAGACAATAGAACCGCTGCATTAAATAGAGCTACAGTACAACTTCATACGTACAGGTATATCAAAATAAACTTTTCTATCTGCTAGTCTAATTATACAATGAAAGTCACAAAACAAGGAAAGGGTATCTTCCACCTCCCATCCAGTGCTCCAGATCCTCTATCCCTGAACATGCCGTCTATTGATTGCCGTTGAAAAAACAAAAGAAACCACACCTATCCATCTAACAGGTCATTGCATTGCCTCGCCCCCTTCAGCTCCTTCCACCACGTCCACCACCTCTGCCACCACCTCCACGTCCTCGGCCAGCACCGCCACCGCGGCCCTGACCACCACCACCACCACCTCCTCCTGGTGCCTGTCCACCACCATTAGCATTCGCATGGCCACCGCCAACCTGTCCCTGCCCACCGGAACCTCTGCTGCGTCCCTCACCACCACCCCTTCCACCACCTCCTCTCGGTGGCTTCTCAAAGTTCGCGACGATATTCACGCCTCTAACACCCTTAAGTCCCATCTTGCCCACCGTGCTCTTTGGGATGCCCGGCACCTCACCAGCAACCAGCGCATCAAACGCGAACTGGTTACCCTCAGCCACGAGCCTCTCGAGGTCCCACCCGAGCTGCCTGACGTAGTTCTTGTAGTATCCCAACCAGGCCTGGTAGACCTTACCCTTGTTATCGAACGCCGCTGCGGGTCTCGCGATTTCGGCAGCGGGGGAAAGATCAGGCTCCGAGGTCTCGAATGTAATCTCCTTGAGTGTGTACTTGGGGAAGAACGACTCAGCCTCCGTGACGATGAAGACGGCGCGGCCCTCACGGCCGGCACGGGCGGTTCGGCCGAGACGGTGGATGTAGGATTCCTTGTCGGCTGGGATACCGGCCTGGAAGACGTTGGAGACGTTGGGGAAGTCCATGCCGCGGGCGACGACGTCGGTGGCGACCAGGACGGAGGATGTGGATTTACGGAAGGCCTCGGTGACGTTGGTGCGCTTGGACTGGGAGAGGCGGGAGTGAAGGACCGAGACCTCGGGGAGGTCCTTTAGGGAGGAGAGGATGGCGGCGTACCAGTCGGCGAGCGAGCCGGTGGGGGCGAAGATGATGACTTTGAAGTTCTCCTTGCCGGCAATAGCCATTTCGGAGCGTAGGGATGAGATAAGTGCGGGTGCGACGGCGGAGAAGGTGGGTACAGTGACCAGGAGTTGTGGGACACGCTCGTGGGTGTTGACTTCGCCCTTGGGGATTGTGGACGTGAATTTGTACTCCTTGTTGAGGACAAGATGAGCAAATTTCTGCACATGCGGTGCGATGGTTGCGGAGAAGAGCATGCCCTGGCGCTGGGACATCTCCTTGTCTGGGAGGCACTTGATGATATCCTTCAGCGCATTCATGAAACCCATATCGAGGAGGCGATCAGCCTCGTCAAGAACGAGGGTATCAAGATTCCTGAAAGAGTCGCGGATTCTCTGGTTGCTCAGGTGGTCGTATAGTCTTCCGGGGGTGGCAATCAGAATATCACATCTGCCGAGAATTTGCTTCTCTTCTCTATCCTTGTTTGTACCTCCGATGGCAAATTGAACCTTGAACTGTGGGAGGCGCTGGAGTAAAGCCGATGCCTCCTTTGCAATCTGCATGGCCAATTCTCTCGTGGGAGAAATGACGAGCAGGGAAATGCCACCTTGTTGTCTGCCCTTGTTGAGCATGGTTTGGATAGCGGGCAGGAGGAAAGCAATCGTCTTTCCTGTTCCAGTCTTGGCTTGCGCGAGGACATCAGTTCGCTTTTGGAGAAGGTCATGTAATGTCGCTGCCTGCACCGGCATCATGTGGTCGAACTTGAGGTCTTCGGTGATAGTTTGAAGGAGAATGGGGTCGAGGAGGTTCTCTTTGCCCAGATCCGCAAATCTCGGTGTGTCAAGCGGGACAGGCTCAGCCAAAGGAGGAGTAGACACTCTCGGAATTGGTGATTGTTCTTGAGATCCTGGAGCAGCATTGTTGCGCCTTGGTCCAGTTGTGGTCATATCTCTCTTCGCTGCGTTATATGGCCCGCGCCTTTGGGGAGGTCGATCCCTGGATTCTTTCATCATTGCGGTGGTTGAAGTCTTTATGAGGAGTGGTAGTCGAAGTCGTGAGTTAAATGCGATAAGTTTGTTTAAACTTGTTAACATAACGAGAGATGGTGGCGGCGGGAGGACGACTTATTATTTAGCCTCTCAGCTAACAGAACGAAACTTTGGGATGCAAGTATATTTCTGCCGCAAGCGCTAGACCTAAAACGATACCGCCTTTGTACCCCCTTGTCCGCCACCCAATGTCACAGAACTGGTAGATCAAAAGCTAAATTATCAATTTCTAGGGGTCTTATTTAACAAATGGGTTACGGTCTCAACAGAAAGAATAGAAGAAAAGTTCGCCACTTGGTATATTTTGGCTGAATTATTCAGTCGAGTCTATGTGATTTATTCTGTCTGCTTAGCCATAACTCATGACTCGTCTATAATATGATTCAATCAATGGCTACTCGTGATTGACACGGCCGTCTACCCATTTTGAAACTCCATATTCTCCAGTTCGGCATTGGAAGGCAACAGTTGGTATTTACTCATTGCCGTTCAATGGGTTACCCTGACAAAGAGCAACCCCGCTCCGTGTCGAGTTGCCTTCTGGTTCAAGCGACCCAAAGCTAATTCATTCTCATGTATGAAGTGCCTCTCATTTTCCAGCCTTCATCGCCTGCTTCCTGCGTATCTTCTCAGTTGTACGCATGAGGACAGTCTTGATCTCGCCCTTAGGGAAGGAATCAAGATCATAGTATGTTGGCGCAATATCCTACAGAACCAGTCAGTACATTGTCAAAATCAGATTGGAGCATGGGATGAACATACCAGGAGCCACTCAGGCCGAACACTCGTAACAGTTCGCACATAATTCTTAGTAGTAAGCACAAACTCGTTGTAGACAACCCACTCAGAGTCATGGCCAAGCACTGTGCTCGGGTGCAGCATCACTGCCTGCTCATCCTTCACAGTCTTATAGGTCTTTCCACTGCCCTCTCTCTTTGCAACCTGCATAAAGAAACCAGCCACCAGAGCTCTGCGGATGTTGATATAATACTCTTTGTTCTCAAATGGAGTGCTGACGAGGTCGAGACCTGACTTCAGCATGATGCGCTCGAGTTGCTGGCGTACGTTGTCGGCAGACTGCAGGGCACGGAGGGAGAGGAAATGCTCGTGACACCATTGTCTTTGGTCGGCTTGCGCAGCGGGACCCTTGAAGGCGTGGTAAACGTTGAGAAGGGTGAGGTGGTCGCCATCTGGATGCGCGAACAGGGCTTTCATCTCGTCGGCGCGCTTGCGAGCCGATGGTGGGCGGACGAATACTTGCGGGACGGAGAGCAGGGCAGTAAGAGAGAGGATCTCGTTGGAGCAGTAGAATTCGGGGGAGGTGATGAGCATGACGGCAAGAGCAGGATCCAGGGGGAACTCTGAAGCAAGCTTTCCGAGCTCGGTGAGCTCTCCATCATCATCCAAGCACGCAAGGTAGTTGAGTTCCTCCAGAGCGCGCATGAGGGTCTCGGGGGCGGGAGGGTCCATCAAATCGAAATGCACTAGATCCTCAACACCCAGCTTCTTGAGCTCCAGAACCGTATTTGCAAGGTTCGAACGGAGAACCTCGGGGTATGTTTGCTCAATCAGCTCCTTCTTGAACGCAGCTTCTGTGTACAGACGGAAGCACTTTCCTGGACGCGTACGACCAGCACGACCAGCACGCTGTTGTGCCGAGGCCTTGGAAATAGGAGACACAAGCAGAGACTCCACTCTGATTCTAGGGTTGTACACCTTTTGCTTGCTGAATCCAGGATCCACCACGTAGACGATACCGTCGATTGTCAGCGAAGTTTCGGCAATATTGGTTCCGACAATGACCTTGCGTCCGGGCCTGCCACCAGGCCTTGTAGGGCCAGGGGCAGGTTCGAAAATCTTTTGCTGCTGGGCAGGCGGCAAAGTACCATATAACGGGTAAACCTTCAGTGGACCGGCATCCGCCTCTCTCACCATCTCGTCTGCCTCCAGAGAGATCTTCCTGCAGGCGTCCTCGATTTCCTCCTCACCGGTGAGGAAGAGTAAGATATCTCCCTCGGGTTCGGTTGCGTGGATTTGAAGAACGGTTCGTAGCGCAGCCTCGACGTAATCGCGCTCTGGCTCAGGGGTATAAAAAATCTCGACAGGGTGAGTTCTTCCGGGAACAGCAAGTAGTGGGGCATTGTTGAAGTATTTCTGGAACTTCTGCGCATCAAGGGTCGCGGACATGATAACGATCTTCAAGTCCGGTCGTCTCACAGCAACCTCCTTCAACAATCCCATAAGAATATCAGTAGCAAGGGTCCTCTCGTGAGCTTCATCGAGAATGATGCAGCTGTAGCGCGAGAGGTTGTGGTCGTGCATGGCTTCTCTCAGAAGCATACCATCGGTCATGTATTTGAGAATCGTCTTTGAAGACGTAACATCCTCGAAACGAATGCTGAAACCAACTTCTTGCCCAAGCTTCACATCCATCTCATTGGCGACACGCTGCGCAACGGACATGGCAGCCACACGACGAGGTTGCGTACACGCCACGAGCTTGTTCCTGAAATGTGGTAGGTCGTCGAAGAGCACAAATTGAGGAATCTGAGTCGTTTTACCGGAACCAGTCTCTCCTACGAAGACAAGGATTTGCGTCTTGTGGAACATATCGAGAAACTCCTGCCTCTGCTTATGGACGGGGAGGTCACGGCGAGTCTTCAGGATGTTGAAGTATTGGTTCGAGAGCGGCTGGCCGTTGAAAGGGTTGGCTGGGCCATCTTCGGCCTGGTGGGCTTGCGCAGCAGTCGTCTCATGTCTGGTGAAAGTTGACAGTATGGAAGAATCGCCGTTGCCATTTTGCCTCTGACCATTGGAGTAACCCCCCTCCTCGTTGTTCTCATACATGTGGGCGAGGTACGGGTTTTCCTTCGGGTCGAGATCGACCTTCGCTCTCTTTGCGCGCGACATTTCTTCACTCTCTGGACGACGGTCAGCCATTGTGAAGTTGGTGTATATGGGGGTATAAGAGCTCGTACTCTTCAAAAATAGTTCGGTTTCGGCGCAAGGCTGAGATATTTGGCGCCTGGAAGAAAAAGTATAATCCACACGAGTAAGCTAGTGAGTTTGTGGCTAGTCACACCTTCTTTATCTGTAGTCATGTGACCAGGCTGGGGAAGTTCGATATCACTTATAACCCACACGGCGTCGGAATTGTCTACAAACGGGAGCTGTGTCTCGGAATGTGTGTGGATTCTGGATTATCATATTTTTATATAACACATTGGTACAAATAATATTCACAAAATGCCCTATATCCCATTAATATTGTATTTCTCTTGGGAATCTTTATCCGTGTTCGCCTAGGTTTGTCTACCTTGTAACGAAAAGTTCCCCCCACCATAGCCTTTCGAGGGATTAAGTTACAGGAAACATACCCACGAAAGCCATGGGCCCAGAACAATCTTCATAAAGACACATAGTTTGTCCTTTGCTTACTGTATATTTTAGGATTGCTGGTCAGCTCGATAAACCAGCTGCTACATATCTCGCGCATATATAGTTTCCTTTCGTTGCCAATAGCTGGGCCCAAATGGATCCCGAAACCTCGCGACCACCAATGGTGGACGACTATATGCCAACGTTCTACGTTGGGCACCATGAAGCCGGGAGAGCTCTACCAATTTCGGAGAGAACTTTGCGTCAGGGACAGGATGTTGGGGTATGTAGCTACTCTCTATGCGCCCATATTGAACGATGCTGACATTCCCAGTATGATATGCTTACAAGTCCAATAACCACACCGCACTTTCACTCACGAGTGCTCTCCCTTCTGTCAAACCAGCTCGAATTATCTAAGTCCGGCGACTCTTCTTCGAATGATTTACCTCCACCGATACTGCCGCCCTTCAACTCGGCAGATACTCCATTGGGACCTGGGGATACGGTCAGCCAGCTGGTTGGCTACTGTAGCTCATGGATCGACCTGGGATCCCCGGATCCCTTGATCTCCAATATATCTCGACAAGTCTTGACTATGGAAGTTGCCTTTGCCTCTTTCTGCGGCATCACCAACATCATTATACCCGGGCCTCGCCAGTATAACAGCAGTACGGCCACCACCGACGGATTGGCCCGATATGCTCGCGCAGTACAGGAGGCCCTCGGCGTTGCCGGTTATGTCCATGTGGCCATACACATCCCTATGTACCACCAAAAGGATACCAACGCTGTCCCTTTTTTGGGCGACATGAAACCTTTCACTAGAGCCCAATATCTACCAGAAGATGAAGATGAAGATGACGAGCTATTCGACAGCTGGGATGCATGGAACGTCATTCGAAGTGTTTGCAAATACAGCTCAAGACTGTCCGTAGGTAAGAAACCAATGAAACAATTTAATACATCCATCTTCCCCCCGTCATAAGCCGTTCGCTGTATGTCAGTGTGCTGTGGCCTTCGAAGCATTTAACAGCCTCAGAAGTTTAGATTCATCTTTACGTTTGCCTCAGAGGTGCTAATACAAGAATTTAGCACTTGCTATACCTCGTCAGCTTCCAACTGAAGCATTACAATCTCGCTGGTATGCGGAGCCTTTGCGATTGCTCTCATTTAATGCTTCTACCTTCTTGAAGAACAAGGGCGGCCACCCAGTCCTTGGGAAAGGTCACCAAACCCTCATTTCTCGATATATGCGCCTGAAGCATGCGCCGTGGCTATTACTCTGTGATATTGGGCCAATCCCAGACGTTGAGCCCTACGAGCCATATCCTGTGGCAGACGGCTTCCCTTCCCCAAGTGTTACCACAGATGCATCAGGAGCACCGATGCCTCAGGTAGCCGACCTCAATTCTCTAATCAAGCGCGAAAGCCAGAATTCCAAGTCCAAGACAAAGGATCAAACTGCTCATCTCATTTACCTCCGCTACCTTCAACGCAACCAGCCTCCCAGATCAGTAATTGAACGTTTCGGATCCGGGTACCAGGATTACTTGCAGGCCCCGCTGCAGCCGCTGGCTGACAATCTTGAGTCCGTGACCTACGAAGTCTTCGAGAAAGATCCTATCAAGTACGACTGGTACGAGCGCGCCATTGCGCTGGCGCTCACAGACTGGAAGGCCTTGAACAAGCCCACATCCTCCGCATCTGGCGCTGTGGTCCTCGCGGTAGCTGGTTCTGGCCGCGGACCACTCGTCACAAGAGCTCTGAGAGCATCTGCCAAAACAGGTATCCCAATCGAGGCATGGGCGGTTGAGAAGAACCCGAATGCTTATGTGCTCCTTCAGCGCCACAACGAGGAGGATTGGGACAACGCTGTGAATGTCGTCAAGTCGGATATGCGAGCCTGGAAGGGTCCGCTTCGTCGGTCAGGCACCACTTCGGCTTCTGGTTCGTCAGAAGCGCAGCTGCCGACGTATGGAAAGGTCGACATCATCGTTTCGGAGCTTCTTGGGTCTTTCGCCGATAACGAGTTGAGCCCCGAGTGCCTCGATGGCGTGCAGCACGTTCTGGCTCCGGAGTTTGGAATATCTATCCCAAGCAGCTATACGGCGCATCTCACCCCTGTTCTCGCTCCGCGTCTCCACGCCGACATCTCCCATCGTGCTGTCAACGACGCGGATGCAACGGATACGCCGTATGTTGTCATGCTCCACGCGATTGACTTCCTGGCCACCTCTGTCCCTGACCACCCTCGCATCCAGCAAGCGTGGGAGTTTGTGCACCCGCTTCCTGCAGCCACTCTTGAGCTGGCAGAAGCACGGCGACAGGGCGGTGTGAGCGGTGGTGGCGGCGGTAGCATGGCAGGTGGGGATGGCGCGAATGAGCATAATGCGAGATATTCGAGATGTAAATTCGTATGCCTGAACAGGGGTATGGTTCACGGTATTGCCGGATACTTCGAAACCGTTCTTTACGATGGACGGAGGAAATCCGCAAATGGTGAGGAGGTGGGGGAGATTGTGGAGTTGAGCACGAGGCCGGATACCATTGATGCGAAGAGCAAGGACATGATCAGTTGGTTTCCGATATATTTCCCTTTGAAGGTATGTTTAATAGCTCTCGTGACATCAGAAAGGTCTAACGGATACAGAACCCGCTACACGTCCCCGATGATGCAGAGGTGGAAGTTAGCATCTGGAGGCAGACGGATGATAGGAAGGTGTGGTATGAGTGGATTGTGGAGGCTTTCATTATGACCGGACCTCGAAAGCGACTCAGAGTCGGCATCAGCGATGTAGGCAGCAGTCGCAAGCAAGGATGCTTGATGTAGACGAGGGCCATATCTACGAACAATATCATGACAAATCATACTCGTGTCGGCCAAAGGCCTGGGGAGTGACTGATTGATACCAGAGATTTAAGCTCATATGTTCTCCCCTTTGCTCTATTTGTGAGAGACTATTATGGCAAATTTAGCCTTGAGTGATCGAAAGCCTTTATATTAATCACAGTCAGTATAATCACTGTTTCCGGGCACAGTCCTTATCTAGACTTTTGGGCGACAAATACGGCCAGTCAAGATTCATAATGCTTTCCTTTTCCCTTGTTATATGGAAGCTCTATCTTGTGCTCAGTCGTAACGCCATACCCCGGCCTCAATTCACCACCTATGGTATCTGCCTTCGTGAATAGTTCCCACTCCTTGCCAGAACCCCTAACAATACAACATCCCACCCCAGGTGCTTGTCTGCCTTCACATGCATGTTCCGAAAAAATCCTTGCCCAACATCCTCCCAAGCTCCTCCCACTCAGCCCTCCATCTTCGTGTCCCCGCCGTTCTCCTTGCCCGTCGGCGCTGCCTGGATCCAGAGGACATTGTTGCACCTTATCAGCACCTGGCCGAGGGCGGCAGTCAGCTTCTGGTCGATGAACTCCTCGGTGTTGGTGAGTTGGATGTTCATGTAGCTGTCGATGGAGACGAGGATGCCTTTGTATTCGGTTTGTCCCCACTTGAGGCGCACTACTACTTCTTCGTTCACACTGCCAATAGTTAGATATGCGCAGACTCGGTCAGGGGACGGTGGGAGGAGGATCGTTCGTTCCACGCGTGGTGCTTGGGGTGGTGCGGGTGGGCGGGGGTGAGGCCTTGGGGGGATACCTACAGCGATTGTAGCATCGGTCGGGGGTTAACTGGCATAACCTGGGATGTATTAGCATCGTCGACGCTGTTAAGGAGGGTGGAAGGCACTTACACTCATTTTGGCGGTGTTGTGGGGATATTGGTCTGGAGGGACGAGGGTACTTGGGCTTCGACGCGGCTGGAGCTTCTGTCGTGAACATTCTTGGCGGTTGTTACTTTTCAGTGGGTGTGATTACATAAGCGAGGCTGTCGAATGTTGGTGATGGCGCTTAATGAGGGGTAGATGGGCTTTATTATATTTCTGATCTTTGGGGATTTATAGCGGACTACGAGGTAGAATCTGGAGGCTAGATAGTGGTCTGATATAATGTAGAAATTGACTTTACATGAGAGGATTTTATTTGTTATATTTGAATGATATTGGCCTCGATAATATTTTGCATCAAATTTGATTATTTTACACGGATATTATTTCAAAAACAACACGGAAAAGCTTGGTTTAATTGCTATTGTTATTGCTACTGCAACCCATCAAGCCTTCTTGATCTCCCACTTCAAATCCTTAATGCTAACCTCATCTCCTGCCTTCTCATCATACTCATACCAATCTCCTTCCTCAAAGTTGATAGCCTCAAACTTGGTCCCTGAGTCGATTCCCGTGACCAGCCAATCTCCCTGTAGCTATGTTAGAGTCGTACATATACGTACACAAGATATAACACATACCTCAGGTTTGAAATCTATAAACTCAAGACCTCTGCAGTCAAAATCAATGACCTTCTGGGCCTTTGGAGGTGATTCCTGCTGATATGAAATTGGTGGTGCCATGATTGTCGCCGAAGACTCTCGCTGTTCAAACTGATTAAACAAGGCCACAACCTCAGTTCCCAGTGGTAAATCCTACCTTGCACATTTTGCACTTCCAGACGAAGTTGGCCTCGCCTCTGCTGCCGCTCATCTCGTTCATTTCCTAAATCCCTCGTTAGCCGCTGGTAAACCAAGGAGAGAGGCGTTTAAACATACAAATCGGCTCACGTTGACCCAGTTAGGGTGAACTTCCCTGCATGATGTACATTGAACCTTGAACGTATACCAGAAAGGATCCTCTGGAGTATCATCGGGGCGCAAATCAGTCACTCTGAGAGGTTGTAAGCATGTGAAATGTGGGAGCGGATGGGAGTCGCCTTACCCGGAGAGATCAGCAGTCAGGGTAAGAGAAAGCATGTCTTCAAAAAATCAACAGGTCTTCCGGAGGAGTTTAAAATTGACTTGTGTTCGTATTATCGCGGAAACAAAAGCAGTTCCACCGAAATCTTGACGAAGCTGTCCCGATCCGATATCCAGCCCGCGATAAAGTTAAAAGCGGCGTCCCTCGCTTGGCGCGCTAAACGCAGAAGGTTGGCAATAACTGCTGAGCATAACGAAGGTCCTCGGAGCCCTCCCAAAAAAGTTCCGACACGCCAATTGAGCTCCCCACCACCGGCTTTTCGAAACCCCCCTTACGAGCCGTGTTATAGACCTTCACAGACACGACGGACCCGGGATGGTATAATGCTGGCTCTCTGGTCTCGCACCGTGCAGGCCAGCAGGTCCTGTCAGTGTGGACCATGTCTGCAAGCCGGAGCGAGGATTGCTCGGACGACGAGCGGGAGCACAGCGGCAGCGCGACGGTTACGGCCGAGCGATGTCTTCACGGCGAGTTTCTCGGCGATGCTCGCGACGGCCGCGGTGTATGATACGAGGAAAAAGGACGAGCGGTTGTTGCAGTGGGATCAGGCGATTGAGGAGGTGAGGTCGGGGAAGGATTTGGCGACTATCTCGACGCCGGGGAGGGTGTCGATAGGGAAGGCGGCGGATGAGGAGTCGAATATTATGGGGAATGAGGTGGAGGAATATACGCCGGATGCGAATATATGTCGGAAGCTTGAAGAGGGCGCTACGACAGTGCGGAAACTCATGAGTTTTGTGCCGATGCCGATTCTCGAAGCACCACAATCGACGTCGAGGCGGAAGGAATCGATGACTCCAGTGTGGGACGAATTGGAGGGTATATTGTGGGAGAGCGTTCAAGAGTCGGGGAATTGGAATAATATAAACCAGGCCAATCGGCGCGGGGGTTCTGCAAAGGAGAGCTCCCCGGTTGCGGTGGAAAGCGATCGCAGGTTACTGGAAGGGAACGAATTCGCTGCTTCCACAATGTCGCATTGGGAGCCCCGGACGACATATCAACTGGATCGACTGGCAGGCAACGTTAACGCGCTCGTGCACGAACTTTGGCAAGTTACATCAATGGGGCGAGAGGGGAGCGGAAAGCGCAGAGTCGGAACAGATAGGGTAATGGACACTGATGGGGACGCCAGGTCTGAAATCAGGCGGCTGACTGAGCTCATGATGCCGATGTTGGATGGGACTACGGCAGCGCCAGACTACCCCAAGGTGGGAATCGTGGGGACCAATTCGGACGCGAAAAGTCTAAACGAAACGCTTGATTCTATTACAAAGACCTTGGGCTTCAAGGAGCGCAATTACGATTTGATGATTGCGAAAATCTGCTACAACCTCCTAACCTCGACATCGGTACCCAACGTCGCCACATACGAGCTATTAATCCGGGCCTTCACGAAGCTACGACAACCCGAGCTCGCCGAGGTGGTAGTGCACCAGTTCAAGAACAACGGATTGCGCCCCGACGAGGGCATACTATCAGCGATACTCATGCATTACGGGATGTCACGCGATCCCGAGAAGTTCTACACAACAGTCCGGCAAATGGCCGGACGAGAAGACGGTCTAGGATTCGAAAGACACCACATCTTCGACCTGACCAAACCCACAGTTCAGAAATGGGCCCTGGACACAGACGTCATACACCGCGACGGGTATCTACAGGAAAAAGCGCACCGGAACTCGGATATCTTCGAGTCCCTGATACGCGGCTGCATGACCTTCCATAACCTGGACGGCGCGCTGCGTTACCTCAAGACGGCCATCAAGGAAGGGTGTTACGTGCGCACCCAGGTCTTTGCCGATATTGTGTATTACAGCCTCACCTGTCCCGAGCGGACCAGTGCGCTCCTCCGCATTGTGACCGCGCTGTCATGGCAGTTTGGGAAGAAGGAGAAACCTGGTGGGGGACTGGACTATAATTCCGATGTGCGGGGCAAGATACACGATGTGCTCGAAGCGTGTGGTCTAGGGTCCGCATTGTCGGGGGCGGTAGACGCGGCGGAGGTGATACTAGATGTTCAACATCCGCTGGCGAGGTACATATACCCCGAGCAGTTCGCGGCGATGATACGGCATTTTCACGCCGAGGAGGCGAAAGATATGGCGAGTTATCGGGCGCGGAGGGTGCCGTTGCCTCATGCGGCATGGATAGGAAATGAGGGGGGGGTACGCCAGACGCGGATAGAGGAGATACCCAGGGAGTTTGGAAGTATGTTGATAGCGGACATGCCTAGCTTTGTGAAGATTTCGAAGCTGGTAGAGGATGGAGGGGGTGAGGCGGATGGAGGGGCGTTTATGGCGCCTCACGTGGTGGAGGTTGAGGAATCTAGATCCAACTATCGACCTATGGCGGCGATTTCTACTGGGGGGCGAGTTGGAGCTTTCCATGAGGAGTATGCCGAGGAGGGACCGCTGGCGGGATGTTTTTAAGAATAGAATAAATAGACTAGAGGGAGGAGTCTGGGTTGGATATACCCTACGCTGTATATGGACTAGGTAGTAGGATAGTGTACATACCATACTGTAAAAGTAATGATAAGCTTGAATAATGAGGAACAATCCAATTATACTAAACTATTTCAATCCAGACCAAGATAAACCAGACAAGACCAGGCAAGACAAGACCAGAGTCAGCGGGGAAGATGTCAATACCAAGACCAAGACCAGTTTCTAAATATACACGCACACACACTGTCACTACTGTATGCTATTTTGAACACCCACCTTGGCCCCAGCAGTATGGGTTCCTAACCCAATTCAGTTAGTATCTGTGATCCCTCTGTACCGCAAACCCAAGCGAATCCTACAGCTGACAGCGTTAACTCCATCCATCCTAGCGCATACGAACTATACGGAAATCCCCACGGAGAAAAACGCAACTGCTGCAACTGCCCTTAATTAGCAGAAACTAGCGAATATAACCCCCCTCTGATTGGCTGATGCGGCTGTCAGACCCTGGACGGGGACCCGCGTGGGCTGAGGAGGGACGGGCCCTGAGTGGCGGGTTTGATGGAGGCTGGGCAGAGCTACAGGGGGGGGGGATTATTCCTCCGGCCGTATTTTGATTATGGGATGGGGAGATTGGCAGCCCTGGCGGTGGGAGGGGAAGAGATGCTGGGAGGGAGATACTGGGAGGGAGAAATGAGGATATTGGGATGCATTGTTGGGATACTGAGGTTTTGTATTGGGATACTGGCATGCTGGGGATACGGATACACAATTGCTATACTGTACCGGGATATGGGATGGGATCGATCCGTCGACACAATTACCCGACTGGGATATCCACGCATGGATGGGAGATGAGATGCGCCATGTGGCAGGGGGGGCAGGGACGGGAATCCTGACAGACAGGACAGGCTATGCCTACTACAGTGCACCAATGCGAGAAGTACTGTGGTAAGGTTATTGTCGCGCAAGCACCCAGCTAAAGGTTACTTACTACCGACGCCATAATCTCTGGCCTTTTTCTCCTGTGCTTACCCTCCTCCTCCTCTCCTTCCTCAGACATCCTCATCATCAATTTCGACGTCAATCTATCTCATCATCGTTCCGCTCGTTCGTGCGATTTTGAATTGGATATCGAATACAGTCGCTACTATCCACGACGACCACACACACACACAGCATCTGAGCGACAAACAAACAATCACCACAGCCTCGTTCACAACCAGCGAGCTTCGGCCCTGGAATGCGCATCGGCGCCGCCATCGCCTCACCCTCCTCACCCTCACCCTAATCCCCCATCACGCACAACATGTCCGACCTCCCCGAAGTCTACCAGCCCCTCCCCCAATCCTCCCCCCAAGCCGGGCACACAGGCCCCTACTACGGCGGTCCGCGCCCCGAGTCCGAGGGGCTACAGGTGCACAGCGCGTATGTCGAGAATTATAATAAAGCGCCTTACTCCGACAATCCCGCTTTAGGGCCTCAACTGCCATATCAACAGCAGCAGCTGCCGTATCAACAGCAGCCTTATCAGCAGGGCCAGCAGCAGGGGCAGTATATCAACCCCCCGCTAGGACACCAGACGCAGTATGCGGAGAATCAGCCGGGTGGATTTCTGCAGGCTGTGCCGTCTGCGACGCCGGAGGTTGATGAGAAGGGGAGGAAGAAGCGGATTTGTGGGTTGTCGGTGGTGGTGTTTTGGTGTCTTGTCGTAGCGGCGGTGTTGATTATCGTTGGTGCCGTGGTGGGTGGTGTGGTGGGGAGTCAGAAGGCGAAGGATTCGAAGGGTGCTTCGGCGGGGGGTGATACTTCTAGTTCTTCGTCTTCGGTGGATTTGACGACGCCGACGCCGACGACGCCGACTACGACGACTACGACTGCCAGCGCGACCGCGACCGCGCGCTTCGACGAAGGAACCTTCTACCGTCTTTCAAACCAATACCTCAAAGCCGCCTACTCCCTCGACATCCAGAACGACAACGGCACGCTCTCCCGCAAGCTGAACATGAGTCTCACCTCCACCGGCGGCTCCGGGCAATACTGGCAGATCAAAAAAGTGCCCGACACCGACGAGCGGTACTGGTTCGCGTGCTGGTATCTCGGGAAGGATATCAGGTTGTATCTCGATCCGTCGGATCGGATTAATCCCTTGATGGAGAAGGCGGATGATGCGGCGACGGGGCAGCAGTGGAATGTGAGGAGTGTGTTGGATGGGACGTGGAGGATTAGTAATGCGTTGGGGAGTGCGGGGGCGCAGTTGAGTACGTATAGTGATACGCATGGATTGTTTATGGATATGAAGGATGATACGGGGACGGAGTGGAGTATTGCGGAGGTGAGGAAGATTAAGGTTGAGGATGCGTTTTTGTGAGGAAGGGGGTGGGGGAAGGGGGGGTGGTTAGGGGATAGAGGATAGGGGGGGTTTGTGGATATGTGACTGATATATTTTTTCGCTGGATATACGGAGGGGGAAGAGCGTGTTTGTTGGCTGTGGTGGGATGCATGGGGTTTGAGATCCCGTTATTTTTTTTTGTTATCTATATACCTCCTATTTTTCTTGGTCAGAAGGGGGAGGGGGGAACCGGGGAGAAAGGGGGGGGGGACAAATGTGGATGTGGATGGGGACCATGACGCACGTTAGATAGGTAATGAGATTGAAAACTGATCTGATGGAGTTGAGTTTCTTGTGAGTGAATGGTCTGGGAAAGGGCGTGATATGGATTTTTCGGCTGTGAGTGATTGAGTGTCTTCATTTACTGTATGGTCTCTACGGAAGGGGGTTATGGCTTTGGGTTGCGTCTGGGTCATTGGTCTGCGAAAGAGAGTCACACAACTTGCTCAGCCGTGAGTGATTGGAGCGTTGATTTCACTATCGAGGAAGTTGTCATTTTGATGTAACTTCATAGTAACTGTCCTGCAAAAAGACTGTAATATGACAATATCAGCTCTGAGTGATCGAATCCATTATCCTATTTCATAGTCGCCGTCTCACTCCAAGAGACCAAAAGTCATACCCACCCATCTCACTACACCTGGTTGTCTGACAGCTGAACTAACTCCCTGGTACACTCACAATCAGTTTAGCGAGTCCCCCCTCCTCCCCAAAAAAAAATCGCCAAAAAAGACAAAAAAGTGGGCCTAATCCGGGATCGAACCGGAGACCTCTTACAATTTGAATGCTGAATCGCTCCCAAAGCAAGAATTCTACCACTGAACTATCAGGCCCGTTTGATGGAAATATGAAGGTTAGTTGGAAATATATAGGAAAGTGCGACCGAGTTATTTACGCTACTACTTGCTAGCCACCACGGAAAAAGAAGGTACGCAGCACTTTCTTGCGCGCCATAGATTTAAGGCTTAGAATTTTTACGTGTGGCCTCGTCGCCCAGCAAATCCATCCATCCCAAGCTTTGGGGTTTATGGTACTGAGCCGAGGAGAAAAGAAAAAGAAAAGGGAAAAAAGGAAATACTATGAATGATGCCATATATTTTATTATTTATTATTTTATTTTCATCGCACACAGAGACTGGCAAGACCTGCACCTGACCAAGATGTCTTATATTCTCCGCGGTGAGTTGGGAACTCGTGTATCCCTCTTTTTTCTACAGCTACTGACAAAAAAAGGGCGGTCCTGGGGTGCTCTGGTCCAACAAGATACCCTCTCTCTACTTACTACACATGTACCTCCGTCCAGTATCTCTTAGTATCTCTTAGTTTTACAGTACCTCACAGTAGCTTACAGCTGACTCAGAGTACATATCCCCAAAAGTCACTTTTAGGTCTCTGCTCCTCCTTCTCAAAGGCGGTGAGCACCCCAATCCACGCCGCCGATACGCGACCGGCGGCAGAATAACATTTCCAGCCAGTCACCGGCGTCAGGCGGGACACGGCCTGTTCTGCCGGCGTCGAGCGGCGTGGATGAGAGTCAAGTCAACTTGTCGTCTTCCTACATTTCCCTTCCGATCCCCTACGATCCCTCCAATAATCCCAGCCTCCAACCTCTTTGTTGAGAACCCCTCCATACAGTCGCACCCTATAGACTCTACCTACCACCTCCATACCTACCCGCCCCTCGCGATCAGCAGCTCCTCTTTCCTCCTGCATCCGTAGCGCCACCTTGCAGGGATATATTGTCACTCTGACCTCCCTCGTGGCCCCATTGTTTGCCCCTCGGCATAGAGTGTGCGAAAGCTCGAGCTGCATACAACTTGCTGCATACAGCTATACTTGCTCTCATCGTTCTTACCATCCCGCTTCCTCGGACCAAACATCGGCGAAAAACTCTCATATATCTCAATGGACCTCCTGTTGACCTTTCATTGTCTCATCCTGTCCTTTGACCGCCACCCGGCGCTGCAACTCACCGCCCATTAAGTTTGCTGCTTGCTACGCCTCATAATAACCCATCATGAAGTTCGGTCGCAAGTAAGTGCATCCTCCTCTTATTCACTCATACCCCCCGTCGCACATACAGACACTGACCGCCCCCCTCAGCCTCCCCCGAAACCAAGTCCCCGAATGGGCATCCAGCTATATCAACTACAAAGGGCTCAAGAAGCTCATCCGAGCCATCGCCGCGGAACCCGACCACGCCGATCTGGCAGGTCCGCATTCTTGAACCACAAACCCCTTCCGGACCCCCCTCTGACCCTCTCCAGAATTCTTCTTCTCCCTCGACCGCAACCTCGAGACCGTCGACGAGTTCTACAACCGCAAGTACAGCAAGGCGTCGCGGCGGCTGCGCCTGCTCGAGCACCGCGACCATGACGACCTCGAAGAGCTGCGCGCGGCGCTGCTGGATCTGCGCGGGCAGCTGAGGAAGCTGCAGTGGTTTGGGGAGGTGAATCGCAGGGGGTTCCTCAAGATCACGAAGAAGTTGGATAAGAAGGTCGAGAGCTCGTTTATACAGAAGTCGTATATCGCGTCGCGCGTGGATCCGAAGCAGTTTGCGACGAATCAGGCGCTGGCGGAGAGTATGAAGTCGATTAATGATTGGCTTTCGGCGCTGAATGATGCGAAGACCCCGGAGAGCAAGTCGATACACTCGGTGCATAAACCGATGCTCAACTTGCCGTCTGGGCTACTGGAGACGGTCAAGGGAGCCGTGAAGAACGACGATGCGTCTATACTGAAGGAGATATTGGCGACTGCTGAATTTGACGCTAGAGACCCTGCTCTGAACAGCCTCGAACTCACGCTCCTCCAACGCTCCATCTCGAGCAAGTCAAAGAAGTGCATTGACTTCCTCTTAGCGGAAGTCAAAGACTTTGAGGAGCCGGATGATATCAACCAGCGTAATTGCCTGCATCGCTTGGTTCTTGCTATCAACAAGACGAACAAAGACCAGGCCGCCCAGCTGCTCGAGACAAACCAGTTCATCCATCCAGCTGCTCAGCCTCTTCTAGGCCCACGCGCCAGCAAATGCGCCGAAGCTGAAACCCCGAGTCTCGATGGCGAGACGGTGAATATGTTGTCGTACGTGCTGGAGAGGATGAAACCTTCCCAGTACAATGCGATCGCAGCCAAAGACTCGTATGGCCGACTACCGCTTCATTACGCTGCACAGCTCGGCATCGTCGTTGTATGCGAGGTTTTGATGAAGTTTATGCGCGAATGGGGTTTGTTCAATGTCGAGAATGGAATCGATGCGCCGGAGTGGCAAGATCATGAGGGTCTGGCGCCGCTGCATTTGAGTGTTGTCGGCGGGCATTATCTTACATCAAAGGCGCTCTTTGAAGCTGAGGGTGTCACTGGAAAGGCTGCTCGAAGCTCAAAATCCAGCGCTGTCCTGAATCTCGCTACAAAGTCGAATTACTACAGGATTGTCCGGCTCTTGGTAGACTCGGGCGTTGATGTAAACTGGCAGGATGGCGCTGGCGAGACAGCTCTCCACGTTGCCGCCAGATTCGGCCATGTCGAGTGTGCCAAGATCCTCCTCGATGGCACCGTGGAGCAGAAGGCGGATCCTGATATCTGCGAGAAGTACTTTGAGTGGACGCCTGTGCATATCGCGGCTGTTGATGGACATCTTCCTATCGTTGAATTACTCCTCGAAGCGCATGCGGACGTCAACAAGGAGGACTCTTCTGGGTGGAATGCGCGTGAGCATGCGGCGCTGAGAGGGCATATTGATATCGCGGAGCTACTGGCCGGATATATAACGCACGACGCGGAGTCTCTTGACGGTAGCACAGGGTCAAGTGGTTCACCTCCTGGTATCGCGTCTTTGGAGGAGAGGAACTCGTCAACTACTGTCAAGGAATCGAACCCGGTTAGGGCGTTTGGTCATCGTTATCTGACGGACCAGAGTATGGTACTTGTCAGTCTCGGGTCGATGGATATGAGGAAGCCGATTGATGCTGTGAATCTCGAAAAGATCCCCATCGCCGAAGCTCACTCTACTCAGCTCGATACAGCACTGTCGATTCTCGTCTCCGCCGTCGGCGCTGAAGGCGATCAAACCACAATCGACCTCCCCGTCCAAGAGAACATCTCCACAGAACCCTTCACCTTCCTAACCAAAGACCCCTCCAAAGTCAAGCTCCTCTTCGACCTCGTCCCCACCTACTCCGGCAACCAAAAACACAAGCTCGGCCGCGCCGTCGCCCTCCTCTCCTCCATCCGCTCCACCGTCGGCTCCCAGCGCGCCAACCTGGCCGGCGACCTCTCCGTCCCCATCGTCGCCGCTGACACCCTCGAGGTGCTCGGGACTGTAAACTTCAATTTCCTCATCATCACGCCCTTCTCGCACCCTAACATGGAGATCACGGAGACGCAGACGTACTGGAAGAGTCTGACCTCGCCGATGGTGATTGGGCACCGCGGGCTGGGTAAGAATCAGACGGCGAATAAGTCGCTGCAGTTGGGGGAGAATACGATTCAGTCGTTCATCTCGGCGGCGAATCTGGGGGCGAATTATGTGGAATTCGATGTCCAGCTTACGAAAGACCATGTCCCGGTCATCTATCACGATTTTCTGGTGTCGGAGACGGGCATCGATGCGCCGGTGCATACATTGACGCTCGAGCAATTCCTGCACGTCAACGACACCCCCTCACGCTCCCAACCGCCCTCCCCCCTCCGCAAAGCCGACACCCCCTCCCAAGCCCTCCCCGTCCTCCCGGCGCTGACACCGCGCCCCCGCTCACTTTCAGTGGGATACACGCCGACAGACACGAATACGCTGATGGAGGAGCGGATGAAGTACACGCACGACTTCAAGGCGAACGGGTACAAAGCCAATTCGCGCGGTCGGTTCATTCAGCAGCCTTTCACGACGCTGGAGGAGCTGTTTAGGAAACTCCCTGAGAAAGTGGGGTTTAATATTGAGCTGAAGTACCCGATGTTGCATGAGAGTGAGGAGCATCATATGGATGCCTATGCGGTGGAACTTAACTCCTTCACTGACGCTGTGCTCACGCAAGCCTACGAGCTGGGAAATAATCGGCACCTGATCTTCTCGAGTTTCAATCCGGACGTGTGTCTCGTGCTGTCATTCAAGCAGCCTAACTTCCCCATCCTCTTTCTGTCAGACGCGGGTGCCTCGCCGGTGGGGGACGTGAGGGCGAGTAGTCTGCAGGAGGCGATCCGGTTTGCGAGTCGCTGGAATTTGTTGGGGATTGTGGCGCAGGCGGCGGCGTTTTGTGCGGCGCCTAGACTGGTGAAGGTGGTGAAGGAGCATGGGCTTGTTTGTGTGAGTTATGGGGTGCAGAATAATGATCCGAAGATGGTGCAGGTTAGTTTATTTTACCCGCGGCCCCCCCCGGTCCCTCTCCCGTCTGCTTTTGGTTGTGGGAGAGGGATGTGAGGAGATGAAGAGAGGAGAAGAGATGAGGCTAATGCGTGAAAACAGCTACAAGTCAAAGAAGGCATCGACGCCGTGATAGTCGACAGCGTCCTCGCGATCCGGAAGGGTCTTCAGCAGAGCGAGGAGCTAGCTAAGGAGGCGAGCGAGGGGGTGATTGCGAAGGCTGTACAGGCTGTGAATGGGAATGTTGCGGTGGATGTTGCGGTGGAGTAGTTTGATTGCATTACCAACTTGGCTTCTTGATAGAAGTGGTAGAAGTGGGTAGAAGAGCTGGAGAGGGATGAATGGCCTTGGTATATCCTGGCATGGATGAGGCATTGGTACTGGTATACTTGGTATAAACGTATAAACCTCTTTTGGGGAATGATGGGTGACTGGGTAGTAGACAAGAGGATGGAGATGGCTACAGTTACTGAAATACATTTTTATGACATTCCTGGCAGTGAAGCCAGTTGAATAATTTTACAATGCCTGTCCCTTCATAATTTCGTTGTGATTCCCCAGCCTCAAACAAGTCTGACAATCACAATCGCACTCAAAAACAATATCATGTAAAGTTTCCATTTCACTCACTAACTCCGAGTCTACTCGCTCGGAAAACTAGGGACGAAAAGACGACAACGGATAGTGAGCGGGGCAATCTGATGCTTCCACATCTTGCTCAGGCAACCGGACATCCCACTAGAGAACGCCCCTCTCCGCCCTCCCATCTATTCCACATAACTGCATCCTCACCCATGAACACATCATCGCCTACCATTTAAGGGCGAATTACCCATCAACCTTGATCTTCCTCCCCCCCTGCACCACAACCCCCGTATCCCCAATCCGACTCATAACGCACTTCGGCTCCCTCTCCCCCGAATGCATGCTCGCCAGCGCAAACGAATCCGTATTATGCGCAAAATGCAAGAAGTACCCCTCCGGCATCTTCTTGACAGCCATGACGCCAATCGCGCCAGCAGAGTGGCTGTTCTTGACGCCGGGGTGCTCCATGAAGTCGTTGAGGACGAACGACTCCATGGCGTCTTCCTCGTTGGTCTCGGTGTTCGTGCCGCCGCGGCCGCGCTTGGTGCAGAAGTAGAGGCGCTCGGCGCATTTCTGAGAGGCCATCGTGGTGGCCATGTGTTCGCCGGTGCCGCTGGTGACGGCGGCGACGGTGACGTTCTCGGAGTCCTCGAAGTCGGCGGGGATGACGGCTGTGCCGACGCCAACAAGAGCGGCGGGTCCGACGCGACCGCGATGCTTCATGCCGATGCCACCGGAGGATGAACCGGCGGCGATGTTGCCAAAGATGTCAATGGCGATGGCGCCAACGGTATCCGTAATGCGGTCTTCGTCAATATCGGAGAGCATGAAAGCAGGGAACGGCTTGGGAGTCTCGTCCTCGGGTTCTGGCAGAGTAGCGGGCTCTTGTGTATCATCAGAACCATCAGTGCCTTTGCGTTGCTTGCCGCTAGGAGGGCGTGCCAGACCCGATGGTGTATCAGAAACACCTTTAGACGGTTCGTCAGCCGCATCCACATTCGTGTTTGGTTTAAGTAAAGAGGGAGTACGTGGTCCATGTCCTTCACTGGAACGGCTACCGCTGTACCTGGGGCGTTTGGCTGAGTGCATTGATGGACTGACAGGAATACGGGATTGCGTGTTTGACTCATATTGAACTTTATTGTCTGGAGTTCTTGGTGTTTTCGTGTTCGTCGAGGCTGGAATCCTGGTTGGGAGCATATCATGCTCAGATTGGAAGACATCTTGCATCCTGTCATCTGCAAAAGTGGACGGCGATGCTGCCTGAGGAGTACCTGGTTGGCCTTCGTTCCATGTAGCACTCATGAGAGCGTTGAAGTGATCTCTTCTTTGCTTATCACGCACTCTTTCTTCATATTCATGGTCAACCACTTCCTCGCCTGGGCTGCCTGGGCTGCCTGGGCTGTTGGGAGTGCGTGGAAACCCAGCTTTCCTCAGGTCCTCTCGCCAACGGATGAATCTTTCTCTCGCGTTAGTAGAAACGAGTGCATCGTGGTGGACTATGTCCATCCCGTGCTCAAACCCAAACTCTGCTGCACCGTCGGCTATCAACAGGTTCGGTGGTACGCGTCTGAGCGACAATGGGCGGCTGGACTCTTCTAGGACGATCCGGGCCAGGTGGATCGGATTTTTGATTTCTTGTACAAATTGTCAGCATAGCCATTAAGTTCACTTGGGCTTTGAACATACTCGCAACGGCACCACAAGCTCCACTTCGACCCAGATGGTCAACGACAGTTGCATCGCACTCGACAATACCCTCGATTGTGAGGTTACTTCCGTAACCAGCATTGGTGATTTCTTTGTCTTCAAGGACTTTGATTGCTGCTTCGACTGCATCGACCGCAGTGCCACCTCCACGAAGAAATCGCATGGCAACTATGCATGCGCTAAAGAATTATTAGCAAGATCTGGATGATATATCCCCGATGGATGTTATAGCTCAGAGGAGAATGTGAGCGGCAATGGATGAACTTACTCTGCACATGCAGCGAGATGTATTTTCTCATTTGTGGTGCTGTGATATCCAGCACCAGCATGGACGAATATAGCTGCCACTGGAGCACGACTTTGTCGATTTAACCCTGGTGGTCGTTTCTCCCCAGCGCCGTCCATTGCGGCGCCGAGTACTGGCCTAGGGGGTGGCGCCTGGAGTCGAATATAACCCAGAACGCGCTGTTCTTTGTACCTTGGAAAAGGCCTCGAAATAATTTGGGTTAGGCTTGTATTCGTATTCTTTACGTGGTCATGGACTCGACTTCGGATGATTCTAAAGCGGTTTCGAGCGTGGTCAAGTCTTCTAGAGAGGAAGTGGTGTCTGGAAGCTGTCTCTTGTTCTTGCATAGAGTGGGCCAACGCGTGAAGTCAACAAAGGTTGTTGCAGGAACAATTATACGCGAATCGTGGAATGAATTCTTGGTGCGTTCGGCTGAAGATCGGCTGTTTCTCCAACGCGTTGTAAAGTGGGCGATTTTGCGAGATAACAGGAGAAACCAACATAAAGGCTGAGGAATTCTTGTCCGGTGAGTTGCCCGGTGCTCAGCTCACCCGCGACGTGTGGACTCGTCACTGAGACTGGGGTGCAAGTGGTTTGATGTTATGTTTGAAAGGTCGAGATTGAAGGATGGGAAAGAGTATGAAGATCAAAACAAGAAGACGACCTGAGAAATATTGCAGTATCAGCCTTCAAGTGCTTAGCGGAGACGCTCAAGAACGTTCAGATACTGGCAACAAACCGGAGCTCTTTGTACAACAGACACGTCTGTTGACCGTCTCATGGAATCCGCACAGAAAATCCCAAAGCCAAGAATTATAGGGTGAAACGGAGAACCAACTGCTATACAAACGAGTGGCACGTATATGGACAAAAGATCTGTTATACAGAGTCTTTTATGGATGGGGAGGCGAGGCGGCTTGACACACAACAGCACAGGATTTCAGGAAACTGATAATGACAGTGACAAAAAAAGGGATAAAGAATGATTGGGAATGAATGGTTTCGGTGGAGATGAGATATTTGATGGAGATGAGGCCAAAGAGGAGGAGGCCGAGTAGGGTGATGAGAAGATCCCTCGCTCGGCTTCAATGGAGGACAGAAGCTGCTCGGAGAGACTTATCTACCTTATCTCCTCTCGCAGCTGCCATGGCGTGGAAGTAGATTGACCAGTTATTGACAGATTATTATTGACAGAGGGCCGCTCTTTCTTATTTTGTAAACTGTGAGATGCGGTGAACTGCCAGTCGTTCCTCCATAACTTTCTGATATAAAAATCCAAGATCACGTGATGCACAGCCACCAGCCTCCAACTTCTCCAGCCTCACGCTAAAACCATGGTGGGGCGGCTTCCGATAGGCTGCGTCGCCCACCAGCTTCCGTCGTCATCCAAACCTCGAAGGTAACAACTTCCCTGCGACGTTGACGCCGCTGCTATATATCTCTACAACAGCTTCATCCATTTTCATTGAAGCTGTTGGTATATTGAGCGCCTGAAGAAGCCTCCCAACCCCCAAGATGGCGAACCATACCCCCGCCGTTGTCATGGACAAGTAAGCACTTTTACCCCACTCCGTCCCCAATGGACCGCTGCCTGTGGCATTGTAAGACATACTGACATTTTATACAGCGGCACAGGTTTCTCGAAGCTCGGTGAGATGGAATGAAAGCCCGGAATTGGGACGCAACTGACCATATCTCTCTAGGGTTCGCTGGAAATGACTCGCCGTCCTTCGTATTCCCTACCGCCATCGCGACCAAGGGCGGGGCACCAGGAGCCGGAGGAACTGGATCTGGCCGCCCAGGTGTCGGAGCGAAGCCATCGTTTCTCACTGGTGGAACTGGATCAGGTGGTGGAAACTTATCTATGAAGAGAGGGACAGAGGACCTGGACTTCTTCATTGGTGACGAAGCCTTGGCAGCCGCGAATGGACCAGGTACGCTGTAGTCTACGTATTTGGAGGAAGTGAGACTAACCCCAGTGCAGGATACGGTATTCACTACCCCATTCGCCACGGTCAAGTTGAGAACTGGGATCACATGGAGCGCTTCTGGTCGAACTCGATATTCAAATACTTGCGCGTTGAGCCAGAAGACCATCACTTCCTGCTCACCGAGCCCCCGCTAAACCCACCTGAGAACCGCGAGAACACCGCCGAGATCATGTTCGAATCGTTCAACTGTGCCGGTTTATACATCGCTGTTCAGGCAGTGCTCGCCCTCGCTGCCTCGTGGACCTCCTCCAAGGTATCCGACCGGTCTCTTACCGGAACGGTTATCGACTCCGGTGATGGTGTTACTCACGTCATCCCCGTTGCTGAGGGATACGTTATTGGCTCCTCCATCAAGTCCATCCCAATCGCCGGTCGTGATATCACCTACTTTGTGCAATCCCTGCTGAGAGACCGCGGAGAGGCGGACTCGAGCTTGAAGACCGCCGGAGAGATCAAGGAAGAATACTGTTACGTTTGCCCAGATATTGTCAAGGAGTTCAGCAGGTTCGACAAGGACCCCACCCGTTTCGTGAAGCACCTTGTCACCCAGCCTGGCGGAAGAAAGGTCTCGGTCGATGTTGGCTACGAGCGTTTCCTGGCCCCCGAGATCTTCTTCAACCCCGAGATCTACTCCTCCGATTTCCTGACCCCCCTCCCACAAGTGGTCGACACCGTCATTCAAACCTCGCCCATTGACGTGCGTCGTGGTCTCTACAAGAACATTGTACTATCGGGTGGATCCACTCTCTACAAAGATTTCGGTCGCAGGTTACAGCGTGACATCAAGCACCTCGTCGACGCACGCATCCGCGCCTCGGAAGCGAAGAGCGGAGGCGCGAAGTCTGGCGGCCTGGAGGTACAGGTTATTACGCACAAGCGCCAGAGACATGGTCCATGGTTTGGTGGAAGTTTGCTGGGACAGACACCCGAGTTCAGGAGTTACTGCCACACCAAGGTATGTCTTGCTGAGTACTATAAATATCTTCTAGATCCAGCGCTAACATTTTATAGGCGGAGTATGATGAGATAGGTCCCTCCATTGTGCGGAGATTTGCTCTGTTGGGAGGTCCAGGTGGCTCATAGAGTGAGAGGGTGCGGGAGGTACTGGGTGAGATAGGGGGGGAGGAAAAGCTATAGATACTGTAGTTTCAAGCGCCATTGACAGTTTATATTGACTTATGTGCTACGGCTGATGACTATCCTGCCAGAGCGAGCCTTCCGAATTCCAATAAGGCTAGAGCCTTATCAGTGTAACCGGACTCTGTTGAAGTGGATTCGGCTTCTTTCCAATCCAGAGGGACGTCCGGCGCTGTGGTCACTTTTCCCTCTGTGGTTTTCACCTTATTACCTATAGCTTCAACGGCCCCCTCCTCTCTAATTATGTTTTTAACTGCCCTCTTAACTGTTCTCGTTTGTTTCGAGCTAAGTTTCCCAGTTTTGCAGTTTTGGCCTTTCCTCATGCCGTCAATTACTATCTCTGTTTCCACGCGCCTGACTGCTTCAGCTTCGACTGCTTCCAAGAGTATTTTATGACTAGCTTCGTCTTGACTCAGACTAAGTACTTGTTCTTTCTTACAGTCCTTCTGCCTGCACACTGCATTTTGGAGATCTCGTCCATCTGCGGCGAGGCTTCGTTCTAGTTCTTGCTGCGGCTGCAGCCAGTGTTGATCAATGCACTCATCGACCACTCCCGCAAGGGTTTTAACCTTTTCTTGAAGTACCCGTAGCATGCGGATTTGTTTCTCGCCCTGCTCCACGCTTGTCCATCTATTAATATAGCTAGACACAGCTAAAGACACTCTCTTTTCAGCCTCTCGATACTCCAACTCCTGCTGTTGGAGCGATACGAATCCTCTCTCTGCTTCCAAAACGGAATCCCGTAGCTTTGTAGCAGATTCCCATGATAGCTGGTAATTTTCTCCGTTCTGATTGTGGAACTCATGTAGGACTTCGAATGGTACTTGTCTCCTAGAATCCAGTCTCACATAGCTCTGAGCCTTAGGCATCTCACATGCGCTTGTCTCTGTGCTGGCTAGGTTTACCTTTGTTCGATTATCGGTAGCATCCCAATGATTCCCAGAGACTGGCATGTACATTCGAGGGTCAATCGTTTTGTTGATAGATGAGGTGATGGTGACAATATGGACATGCCCATCTGACTGCCGGTGTATGACGACAACTGGGTGCTGTTGATATAGCCAGTCTCTGTCAACTTCATGGCGCGTATCCAAGCTCCATTTCTTATAAGGCTTGAAATTATACACCCGCCCAACACAGTTCCTGGCAGCTTCTATCTCTAAGATTGGAGACGCTGCTGGATCAGGATTGGTAGCAGAGCTAGAGTTTGATCCTGGACTCATTTATGGCACTTCTTTGGCACAGGATTTGATAATTTAAATGAATAAAACGGAGATTGAGGCCATGCATCTAGTACAAGATTTTTATTTATAAAATTTAGGGCCATGGCCTGATTGGGGGTCACGATGACGGTGAGTTGCCAAGAGACCCTCACAATGGCAGTGGTCCCAGGGTTTTGATAACCCCTAGTCCCCTCACATATTCTATTTAATTCGCTCTGGGGTTTCACATACGATTGGAGCAAGAGAGTGACTGAAGACGGATATTTCCATCTTTGGTGCTTCGGAGAAAGTTATAGCCTGTCACGACACCACCTACGTAATGGGACCTGAAAGTCACCTGTTCTCGCATTCTGTATGCTGTCATTCGGGACCATACATGGTTTCCCCAATGTCTGAAATAATCCCATATTATAATTTATAGCTACAGGGCAAACTTGAATTCATAGTTACCAAGTCGACTACGGTGGTCGTGGAGAATCACAGACTATGGACAATTTACCAGATACTCAGTGGGCACAAGTTGCCCAAGGGCCCGGTGACAGTAGGCTCTATTCCCCTGTTCTCTCTCTCTGTCTCTTGACACGACATTTCCTCATCTACTGTCAGAGAAAGGCGGTTACTAAGCTGTCTTAGAGTTCGAATACAAGAGGGTCCCTGTCCCTATCCCTGGCCCAGATGAAGTCCTAGTCAATATAAAATTCTCCGGGGTGTGCCATACGTGCGTCCCGTACTCTCATCGCATATAAGCATCACACAGATCGTACTAACAGAATAGCGACCTACATGCCCTGGCTGGAGACTGGCCCCTCAAAACCAAATGGCCCTTGATCGGAGGCCATGAAGGCGCTGGCGTCGTAGTCGAGCGCGGCGAACTCATCAGCGACGTCAAAATCGGAGACCACGTCGGTGTAAAATGGCTGAACGGTTCCTGTCTCTCTTGTTCTTTCTGCCAGGCTTCAGATGAGCCGTTATGCCCCAAGGCGATTCTGTCAGGGTACACGGTTGATGGCACATTTCAACAGTACTGTATTGCGAAGGCGGCACATGTTGCACACATCCCGCCAGATGTCGACCTGGCATCCGTGGCACCTATTCTCTGTGCTGGAATCACAGTTTATAAGGCACTGAAAGAATCGAATGCTCGTCCTGGACAGACAGTTGCCATTGTCGGAGCAGGCGGCGGACTCGGAACGCTCGCAATTCAATATGCGAAAGCGATGGGCCTCGAGGTGCTGGCGATTGACGGTGGCTCTGAAAAAGGAAAGCTGTGCAAGAAACTCGGCGCGAAGACCTATGTCGATTTTGAGACCACGAAAGAGATTGTAACGGACGTCAAAGCAGAAACGGACGAGCGCGCTGGCCCCCACGCCGTGCTACTGATTGCGCCGTTCGAGAAGCCGTTCCAGCAAGCCAGCGAGTATATACGACCACGTGGGACGATTGTCGCGATAGGAATGCCCGCGGATGCAATCCTTCGAGCGCCTGTGTTTGAAACAGTCGTCAAGATGATCACGATTAAAGGGAGCTATGTTGGGAACAGGCGCGACACGGCGGAGGCGATCCAGTTCTTTGCGCGGGGGTTGGTTAGTGCCCCGCTTGAGGTGATGGGACTCAGTCAGTTGCAGGAGATATTCGAGAGATTACGCGCGGGGAAGGTGGCGGGGAGGATAGTAGTTGACACGAGCAAATAGAAGAATACTGGGGGAGAATGGGCGGTTTGATCGACGAAGCGCGCGCGAGATGGCGGGGGCTAGAGTCGCGGGCGTTGTTGTGTGGGACAGGTATCATATTTTCTGTCAGGACGAGGGGGGGAGATATCTGGACACAAGGAAAAGAAAATCGCAATAGTAACTCAAAACTCGCGAACAGCAGATATAGCTTATTGTAACTCTAAGTTTTCACAGGATCAATGAAGAAACCAAGGCTTTTGAGCACTTGAAGCTGTAATTATCACGGTTAGTTGCTCAGAGATGAAATTAACATACGAAGTCCCACCAGCTTCAAATCCAGTATCAGTTCCTGTATCAAAATATATCCTCCGGATTTGGGCGGCACAAGTAGAGTGCTCTTTTGATTCTTCAATCGCGTCATGTCTGTTGGATGTTGGCATCGACATAGAATTTACTCAATGAGGGCTTTGGCCGGCGGCCAACGTTTCCGAGCTAAGCGCTGCGCCTGCCCACCACCAACACAGACATAGCCGCCCAACATCATCAAACCAACATATGAAAAACGGGAAAAACGGTCACGAGTACTATCAAGGTCGCAACCTTTTGCGACCCTTATCAAGGGATGGGGGCCATTGTTGGCCGTGTGAGGCACTTTTCGAGAGATACATGGAATAGGAAACCCGCCCTATTGCCCCTCCAGATCGACCCCGTGGGTTGACACCATCCAAGATGACGCGTAGATATTCTGATATTCAGTGTAAGTTGGCGCTTCAAAAGAGCGCTTGCCATGATGTTGGTCTGTCTTTAGTCTTTACCACACTTTGAAGGTGAGCGCCTACGATGAGCAGATTTCAATCCACAGCCTCCGTCCGTTGGAGGTTTCGTTTCAATCCTTATCATCTGTTGGACATGGTGTCATGCACACTTATATATATATCACGACCTGCATCTGCATGGTTAGGATCATTCTTCTGTAACACGCAACTCCATCTTCTATTGGCATATTCTCAAGGCAACACTGCAAGCCTCCGCATTCGGTCAATATCAACCCCCACAAACCACTCACAAACCACCTACAAACACCTATCACCGTCATGTCTCTGCCATACATTCTCTCTACCCCACCTACCCCACCACCACTCAATATGAAGGGCCACAGGTCCATCGAAGGCAAAGCCTTCCGCTTCAAGCATCGCATCGACTGGCCCGCCGCTGCACGCAGCGAGCTCGGCTTCTGTGACTCCTTTTTCCTGCACCCCGTCTTTGTGGTGCGCAAACTAGGCCACGACCGCGCTGAAGTGGTCTCCTTGACCTTGACCCGGGACGATTCCGTTGACCCGCGGAACTACCTCCAGATCGCGACGCCGAACTGGATGAAGAAGCAGACTGGCCCCAAGCTCAACCTCGTCAATACCCCAGGATGTGTGACGCAGCTGCCGAAGACTAGCTGGGTGCGCTTGGACAAGTGCCGCGAGGTGCCACTTGATATTTTGCAGGGGTGGATGAGGGACGATGGCGTGCAGTATATGCTGCGCAAGGAGTCAAGGGAGAAGTTGTATCGGTTCGTGAGGCGCGCCGAGTCTGGATGGATTGATGACAGGGAGGAGGAGCAGTTCCCCTCGCCACAGTTCAGTTCGCTAGAGTTTGGTTCGTCTCAGTTCTCTTCGCCGCAATTCACGTTGCCACGCACTCCGCCACGCACACCATCGCCGTTTCCGATCTATGAGATGCCAGCAGACAACTTTCCTGAGGTTGGAAACCGATTCCCAGGATGGGGTGGCCTGAATGCTGTGGAGGGCGACCCTTTCCTCGACCCTCGTCACTGCAAGCGACCGGGTGCACCGACGCCGATGCCGATGCCGAAGGAGAGGAAGAGCTTGGATGTCGACGAGTTGGTAAAGGCCTTGAGAGACCTGGAAGGAAGGTAGATCAGCTGCACAATGCGCTGAGCCTCTTGCAGATCGTCTCTCAGTCTGGCTGTCGACAGAATCAGAGAACCGAAGCGTGGGATATCCTTTGAAGAATGAGAGAGCCTTTGGAGACGGAGAGAGCCTTTTGAAGAAGGAGCATTGTATCAACACTGGACCGTATTTCTTTCTGTTATATCATCAACCAAGGCCAAGGCAACATTTGTTGGAGGACAGTCGTTTCTAGAATTGGCGCTCGGTAACAGGGATCTGGCGTTTTGATTAATTAGTTAGCTAGAATTTGAGTTGAATGATTATACCAATATACTTCCACAGACCCTGTGTTTATTTATCCACTGTGCATCGCAGTCACTATAACGTCTTGATGCTGTTTTATAAACTGTCTATTATAGGACATCGAGTAGATAAATACAGATTATTCGCCGGGCACTGGTGTCCCGACATTTGAGCCAGACTCGGTGCCATTAACCACTCTCCTCTTCTTCTTCTTTTTCCTCGGCACGACCGCTGGTTTTGCGCCGTAGTTACCGAGAGCGAGATGTGTGCCACATGTAAGGCAAATCGCACCTTCCGGGGGTGAGCAGAATACTACGCATGTTAGCGGTGCCAGATATATATGAGGGGAAGGACGTACTGCTTAGGCAAATGCTGCATACAAACCCAACGTCCACCACATTCCTGTGGCAGAAGCAAGCTGCTCTGAAATCCACTACCTCTTGTGTTGGAGATATTAGATGTGTTCGCGCGCTCTGGTCGGGGAGGAAGCCGAGCATGAGGGATTGTAGAAGCCCTTGGGGGTTGCGTAGTTGCATGTAGGTTCCATTCGTGGCGTCAGAAGCCTGTTGCAAGAACACGGTATCTCCTGATAACTTGAGAATATCGATTGGGATCCGCAGTCGTTGGGCCGCGAATGTGGTGTTCATGATGGGGATGTATTGATGTGCCAGGTCTCCTGATACGGAGATGACGAGGATGCGACACGGAAGTCCTCGAGGGACATCATCTGTGGCATTCTCACTTCCGTCAGGGTGGGACTTGCCGCTGGAAGAGACACCGGACTCGTTGTAAGCTACTGTAGCCTTGTTCGAGTATGAAAGTGCGAGGGTGAGTGCCCCGGCCATTTGGGTGGTGGTTGTAGAGGAGACGTCTTCGGTAGTCGTTGAATCGATGAGCTCTCGTAAGGAAGTGAGAAGGTCGTGCTCGATAAGAGAGAATGGGCGGTACTTGTTCGCATCGTTTGGGGCCTTGGTAGTGCGATCAGGCCCATCGGTCATCGCTGTATCTTTTCCAGCTCCCCGTGCACTGGGAGGGCGGGGGTAGAGCCATGCCGCACGATGGCTGTGGCTCGCGACAACTGCCACCTGGTTGGCATTGTTGAAGGCTAGATGGGCATTTATGAATACCAGAAGATTGGCGACGGCTTTGGAAAGAGGTAGGGTATCATGGAGGAGTGCCCAGGCATGTGGATTCGTATCGAGGACAATTGTCAGAAGTGATGGTGACTCCTCTGGAGAAGGATTAGCGCTGGCATCAACTCAGAAGGGAATATAGTACCAGCTATTGTGCGCTCATAGTGATCAGATCCATCAACAGCGTTCATGGTGACGTTCTTGAAGCCTTGAGGCCTGTCCTGTAGGAGAATCCGCACAGATTCCAAGCCGACTTCAGGCTGCCCACGAGGGTTGCCGTGGCTCAGAGTTTAGTTTCTTTCATATGACATCCGGGAGCCTGTAGGTGGATTAATAGATCTCAAGAACGTTAAATCGTCAAAATGGGTTCCGTCGCCTGCGACAGCCATGCAATGTCTTGATTTGCATGCATAGAGCGCGACTTTTTGGACTTTTTGGAGAGGCGACCGCGAATTTCCATTTCCGGACCCCAGTCAGCCGTCGCCTTGATGACGCCCTGCCATGTGACTTGACTAAAGCCCAGAGAGCTTGGCTTATCAGTCCACATAGAGCTACGATAAGAGCGGCAGAAAGTGCCCCGCCATATTCGCTCATCATCATTATCTATCTGCCTTGCTCCTTTGTATCCCTTCATATCAACTATGGACCTTATATAAAGCAGCAATCGGAATATGTCTGATGCAGCTAATCCCCCGCCGCGGCAACCCACCGTCAAAGCTGGGCCAAATGTCGACTTCAGCAGATCCGAGTCAGTTAGTGATGAGGTTCTGGTTGTGCTCGCCGGCCTCGTCGAGGGCGGGCAGGATGACGACGAGACATGCCTTACTCTCGATGCGTTAACACGTCTCTTGAGCAGAGACGACAAGAGTAACCCCCCGGTGGGAGAAGAGCTGGCGCCTCTCATCGACGCCGACTGTTTCGACACCCTTGCCGCCTATCTGGATATGAGACAAGGAGATGCCATACGGGGACATGCAACCATGACACTCTCAGCATATCTTAAAGCTTCTGGCGAGCAGGGTGTGAATTTCCTGACTCAATTTTTCAAGGACAAAGTGCAGAAGGGTACATATGATGACTTCATCATCGCATTCTCAGTTGCGGCTTGTACATTTCCAGTCATACCAGATGTGTCTGCTGAGCTCTTCCTCAGCCCAGGGTTTGTCTATGGCCTGGGCCCTTTAATGAAGAGAAAGTGGAAGAGCAAAAAAGTGGAACAAGCATGTCTTGATATGCTCAATGTCGCTTGTATGCATGGTGCTTGCCGCGAGGCAATCCAGAAGTACTGCACGGAATGGCTGGAAGAGATTGTGGTTGAGGCACCCAAGGCTATAGACGACTTGCATAAGCCAGACAGATATGCTGTTGTTGAGGATGGACCTCTTCAGCAGCGCCTACATACACCTGCTGTCAGGAATTTGGCTGCTGTTATATTGGCCAAGCTACAGGTAGGCTACCTGCATCAATGCATCCGAATGTGTCAGGTAATTATGCTAACTCTGTCTACAGGCTGTCCCTTCGGCTCCAGCAGCCGATTCGAAAGAAAAAATACAACCAGCAGTGACAAACGTCGACGAACTAACAGATATTTTCAATCAATACCTCACCACTAGCGACGAGTCGCTCCACAAAGACTCAATAGAAGGTCTTGCATACGCCTCTCTACAGCCAGTGGTAAAGGAGAAGATTGCCAATGACCCAGCATTTCTCAAGAGCATACTTCATGTTCTCCAGACAAACCCTCCAAAGTCTTCTACTACCTACGGAGGCCTCTCTATCCTCGTCAACCTCACCACTTATCTTCCATCGCTCACGGAAGAGCAGAAACGCATAACTCAACTGAAAGCCTACGCCAATGCCTCTCGTCCATCTCACGAGGCAGACCCTCTAAATAGTGATGCTCACGTCGCCGCCAGGTGCAACGCCGTTTTCAAGGCAGAGGCTATACCTGTCCTTGTGTCTCACTCTGTACAAGGCTCTTTGGCATCTCTAAAGCTCATCGTCCAGATCCTCCTGTCCATATCCCGATCTTCCGAATTACGCGGGCGTATTGCACAACAAGGTGGAGTGAAGGTGCTACTACAAGCATACAACCAATTTCCCGAGACCGACCAGAGTGCTAGGAGGGCGACAGCGCATGCACTTGCGAGAATTCTCATATCCACGAATCCAATCCACATCTTTGGTGGCTCAAATCCCCACCCACTGAATCTAGCGATCCGGCCACTCATATCTCTCCTATCTGATGACCCAACGACTGAGATACGGGATTTACTACCTGCGTTCGAGGCGCTCCTTGCACTCACGAACCTCGCGTCTGTCGACAACGATGCGCGAGATCCTATTATCCGCGATGGTTGGTCCAGTATCGACGAGCTCCTCTTATCAAACAACACACTGGTAACACGAGCCTCAGTGGAATTGGTCTGTAATCTGATGGAGAGCCCCACCGGCGTCGCTAAGTTTGCGGACGGGAGCAAACAGGCTAGCAATAGACTACACATTCTACTTGCTTTGGCTGATTCGGAGGACCTCGCGACTCGGCGAGCTGCAGGGGGTGCGCTAGCCAGCTTGACGCAGTGGGATACCGCCGTTACTGCGATTCTAGGGCGCGAGCGGGGTGTAGTTATATTGCTAAAGTTGTGCAAGGAAGACGAAGAAGATCTCAGGCACCGGGGGGTCGTGTGCGTATCAAATATGTTGAATGCACCAGGGGATGGAGGAGAGAAGGCTGCCGCAAAAGTGAAAGAGGCAGATGGCGTGGAGGCGCTCAAGGAATGTGCGAGGAAGAGTCGAAACCAAGAGGTCTTAGAAATAACAGTAGAAGCGTTGCAGAAGCTGTTGGGGGATAGTGGCACGAAGTCGCTTCAACTGGCGGCGGCTGCGTAACCAGGGTCTGCAGCCAGCGAATTTGATCAAGCGTAAAGGGGTGGTAGGCATGTTATCATAGTAGTTATTTATCCTGTCCTCTTCTCTTTGTCTATATACGGAGTTATACACCAATGAGATATTTATACATCGCTTGTTGGCTTCACACCCTCAACTGCGCCAGTTGCAATGATACCCTCTGCATCAGCCACATCTGCGCCCAATTTCTCTTCCACTCCCTCCATTACATCCGTAGCTAGGCTTTCCGGCAAAGGCTCATCAATCCTCGATAACACGGCAACACCCTCTACGTGCCCAGTTTGGGGGAAGAAGTCGAACCCTCTGATGCTCTCAATCTTATACCTCCTGCCCAACCCTCCATGACCATCCTTTCCATTCACGTACCCGTGTACCATCACACCCACATCACGAGCTTGCGTGTGAACATTACAGCTCACATAGACCACTCTCCTCGGGCCGAAACTGAGTAGCTGTCTGAGGAAACTATCATCACAGCCTTTCCTCGGTGGGTCAATCACCACCACCGTCTCGTCAGCGGGATATGTAACGGATTTGAAGAGTTCAGGGGCGTCGGCAGCGAGGAAAGAGGCTTTGGACTCGGGGATGTTGTTGAGGGATGCGTTCTTGGAGGCGAAATCGATGGAGGCGGAGGAGATATCGATGCCGGTGCTAGATTCGAAGAGGGAGGAGAGGGTGATGGTGAAGAGGCCAGAGCCGGAATAGGCGTCGATTAGATACTTGACTGGTAACTCGCTAGGGGAAACGGGAGGGATGATGTTTTCGCGGATGTATTGCGTGAATGGCGGGAGGATAGAGTTGTTGTTCTGGAAGAAAGCGCCAGCGGGATTGGTGAAGGTGAAGTCCTCGATGTATTCGGTTGAGGTGGCGTTGTTGTCTGTGATGCACGTTTTGAGATCTGTAGTCTCGGTGCCCTCGACTGGGACAGCGATTGTGTTCTCCGGGATAGGCGATGGGAGTTCCGAGTTTGGTACTCGCTGAGTGGACTCGCGGAGCAGAATAGTAGCACCACGCTTGTACTTGTCCAGCTCGACAGCCACGCGAGCGCGCTCACTCTTCATGCCCTTTCGAACGGCGTCGGTGCCGATGGGACAGTCCTCAATGTCCAGAGTTATGCGGCGATTCTTCTGCATGAAGCCAATTTCTGGGGTCTTCTCGAAGGCCTTCTGAATGCCTGCCCTGGCATCGGAGCGACTCCTATATCCTGGCGGTCCGTCAAAATGGGGCGTGAGCTTCGTGCGATAATTGTATTGTAATGGACTGCCCATAGTGTTCAGAACAGCAGGTACCAGCTCAGTTGGGATATGTGAGAAGTTCTTGTAGGCTTTTTCGACGATGGACTTCTTGTGGTCGAGTTGAGTGGAATAGTCGAGCATCTGAAATTGGCAGCCCGAGCACTTGGAGAAATATTGGCAGCCAATTCTGCTATCGTCTCGGAGTGGTGATGGCTCGACGACACTGAGGAAATCGGCGAGAGAGTAGTGGTGTTTCTCAAAATGCTTGATGACTTTGACTCGCGCAATGTCGCCTGGTGCCGTAAATGGGACGACGTAAATCTGGTCTGAGCCAGGGGCTACAGCCAACCCATCGCCCGTAGATGATATCTCCAACACTTTCACATCGAGTTCTGTGAATGGTTCTGGTAGGCTCGTCTTCGATTCTGACTCGCCCTCTGCGATGCCGGCTTCGCCATGCTTGGGGTCTTCGAGTCGCTGCCTCGAAAAGAGATCCGTGACATCTGCCAATAACACCTCTTCTGTTGACCCTTCCTTGACTGGTTTTTGCTTTTGTGTCTTCTGCCTCTTATTTCCACGCCCGCCTTGGTTCCCGCGCCCACCTTGGTGGTCTCTCTTGCGATTCTCGGCGCCCGCTGGCGCAGTCTTTCGTTCGGTCTCCATTGGTCGGTAATTAAACTGTCTTACCGTCCTCAATGGTATGAACAGATTTCTAGAAATTGCCTTGGAAAGCTTGAACATTGAGATTCGGATACCGAATCAGAGTGCATCTATTTCAAAATAATTTCGAGGCCAATTCGGCGCCGGATAAATATTGTTGCGGTAACTTAAATTTATCGCCAAAGGTACGGCAGCAACAACCTCATACTCAGGGAGGAAGCCGAGAAAAAAAAGCCGCCTCATACCGCGGTGTTCACGATGAGCGTCTCACGCCCAGCACGATGTGTGTTCTCCTCCGCATCGTCACTTGCGAAGGCGCGACCAATGGTCCAATGCCGAGATTTCTCAACAACCCAGTCTCTTCCGGGGCGACGCCGTCCTCGGTTTGCCAGTGTCAAGGCCGAGGATATGGGATTGGTATCTCAGGCCCCCATAGGCCCGGTGCTGAAGAGCTACACCAAGAAAGATGAGCAAAACCTCTCGAAAAGATATACCCCCGATCAAATGCGTGTTATCGCCGCTGGCGAGGAGGCAGTCGACATCGAAGACATCCGCACCCAAGGTGTCGTCCGCAACGACCCCTACGCATTCAAATATCTCGACGACTTCTCTGTCCTTCGCCCTACCCTGGACAAAATACCCAAGGCTGCGAGCACTGTTCCTAAAGGCGCGCGCTGGTTAAATGAGACAGAGCGGTTTGACCAGGTCAACGAATGGCTGGGGAAGATGACGGAGGAGAAAGAACTACAGGGTCTGACTGAGCCCAACGCTGTACCCATAACGAGGCTAGACCTGCAGAAGTTCATCGATGAAACTCCATCGATGACAGGTGGCGGCAAGTTTGGATCCGACGTCCTTGCGCCTGCCCTACCAAAGGTTCCAAGCATGGTAGGGATGTACCAAAACTCGACTCTTGTCGACAAGCGCGACCCCACCGGTACCTACGACAAATTGAGAAGGCAGACGGGCCTGAGCCTTGAGAATATCTTGGAGCTGAACGTGAAGAATATCGTGGCTCATAGGGTTGTGAATATGACGCGTTTAGGCCGAGTACAGAGCTTTTATACGTTGTCTATTGCTGGCAATGGGAATGGCATGCTTGGATTGGGAGAGGGGAAGGCTGCAGAAATGGTAGATTCATTGAATCAATCTCGCATGGCTGCTATCAAAAACATGAAGCCGATTCCGCGCTACGAAGATAGGACGATATTTGGCGACGTAGAGGCAAAAGTTTCGGCTGTGAGGGTTCAGTTGATGTCGAGGCCGCCTGGTAAGTGCCCCTATGACAGCCTTTATGTCTCGCCTTTTCCAATACGGTACTAATTTTGTTTCCAGGATTTGGACTCCGCTGCCAATACCTTATCTTCGAAATGTGTCGCGCTGCCGGTATCACTGACATTGCTGCGCGTGTCCCGTTCGCGAGGAACAAAATGAACACGGCCAAAGCCACATACGAGGCGTTGATGAACCAGAGGATCCCGGATGAGATTGCTCGTGGGTTAGGCAAGAAGTTAGTCGATGTGCGGAAGGTTTACTATGGAGGAGACCAGCAACTTCCCAAAAGGCAGAGGACGGATGATGCTGAAGTGTAAAGAAAGGGACGTGAGGTCTGGGATAGTGTACTGATACGTTTAGAGGTGGTACTGTATAGCGAATTTGTAGTATATATAAGATAAGAAGCCACTGCTGCCCGGTCATTTATTTTCGTGCCTTTATTCATTCTCGCACCAGCAATCCTGGGTATCCTTAACGCCATAACTCCCATTCCCTCAGCTCACACGCTTTCCCAGAGGAGCCAGTCTCCAAAATCGGCCTTTAGTGATCCTGTCCAGCACCTTGATCACCAGAGTAAATCTCCTGCTGTAGCACAATACTGTACACGCTCGCCTTGAGCAGCGTAAACACCAAGCTCGTCTTGCGTTCCAGTTGTAGAAGCCCATCCAGAATTTCAGCGGTCGGTGCGCCTGCCAATCCGTCAAGGAGGGACGCAAGCTGTATATTATATTAGCATGGATAGACAGATAATGGGCGGCATAATACATACCTTCTTCATATTGTCCGCCAGGCGCTCATACTCCTCCAAGACGTCCTGTTCGAGAGGGGAGAGGTCGTCTGGTCCCGGGGGACTTGTGAGGGAGAGAGACGCAGTCGCGTCATTGAGGTCAGTAGTCATCGTTTGTGAGAGGACTGAATTGTCTCTACTCCGTGGTTGGAGAGTTTCGCAGTGTGCGCAGAGGTGAATCTAACTGTCGTTGCGCATATGTGGGGTCGTGGTCGCGTATGTTGACGTGTGGGGGATTTAACATCGCGAGGCTTCAGCCTTGTGAACTTCACACAGCATGACGAGATATTCGACCACTTTGACTCTATCTACATTCCCATATTTCCTATTCTTTAATCATATACAAGGTAGCAAACTATATCTCATCTAAATTACTCATTTTCTACAGCACTATACCAGAACTCATAGTTGCTGATTATATTACCAACCAATCGCTTTTAATCCACCTTGTCTGTCTCCGTCAGTTCCCATCAGACCATCACCTTGCACGAGTGCTATAAATTACTTTATCAACAAGCTCTTCACCACAGCCAGCTCAAAATACCTATTTATTTTGCCGTCATTGCCTCTCCCAACATTTAACCCAGGTGCGACTACTCCTGGCCGCCCATCCTGGGGACATGGCACCCATCGACCGCAAAGCTACCCTCGCCTTGGAGGAAGACATCATCAGGCTTGGAGAGGCAGCACACGACCCCGAACTATCGAAAGAAGAAGCTGAAGCAGGGATCCAAGAATTTGACACTTTTCTTGAAAGGTTTGAAGATTGCACCCTTCCTGCCGCGGTACCAACAGCTAACCATTATTAGAACGGCTGCGTATGTTCTGCTTCCGGCTCTCGTCTCACTTGTCAAACCTGACAGGGTGAAGCCATGGCTTCATCCTCATATTTCTCGTGCACTATCATTTCTTCCACTTCGACCAAGAGGTGTCCGTAGCACCATCGAATTTGTACTCTCTGTGCATCCAACTACAGCCGCCACCGCCGAGACGCGAGGGCAGGAGGCAAGATCCAAAGGTCCTCAAATTTCACCAGAAGCACTCACCTCTGCTACGCAGTTGATATGCTCTCCGCCACAAGGCGTGACGCCATACTACTGGTTTGAGCACCTTGCTCCCCAACTATTCTCATTGCTGGATGGTAATGGAGGGCTTGATATGGTTAAAGTGGCAGCCTACGTAATTGGATATGGGATTCTTGGGAGACCTCAGTTTGGCGCGCCCCCAGGTAAGTAACAGTTTGAATATTTGGTAGACATAGACACTAAATTTTGGTGCAGACGCTCCAGGATGGCAGCTCCTGGCAGAGCCCATTCTAAGAAGTATTGATCCCAGCCAGGGTCGGTCTCTCGTGAAGAGCGATAGTGAAACAAGAGTAGGACGAGTTGTTCTTTCTTCTCCAGCTGAGCTGGCAGATGGGCTCCGGAGACTTGCTTCATTAATAAGCTCACATCCGAACCCGGGTCTGTCCAGACGACTTCTGCGAAACATTGTGCTTCCACTGTGGTCTCTCGCGGCATGGCCCGCAAAGGACAACGAACTGGAAGAGTATCGTGCGCCGGCTGGATTTCTCTTACATATTATTCTTCAGCTTTCAGTTGACGGAGCCCAGCTGATCCGCATAGCTGATAATTTGATGTCCCAAAGAACCCACGGCGGGAGACTAATGCGGTGGAAATATGCCGAATCTCCAACAGGGGGTATTCGCATTGAGAAAGGTACTCCGATGGACGATGAACCTATGGGAAAACTCCTCAATCTTAACAAAGTTGTCGATTACAAGTCGATTGACTTCAAAGTTAATGCATTCTTGGATGTTGTCAAGTTGGCTTCTACGAGCGATGCATTCGGCATATCAAACCTTTTCATCGCAATATGTAGACGCTGGCTGGTGGAAGAGGACGGACTCGTCCAATCAGAAATCGCAATATCGGCCCCTGGATCTCGTCCACTACGAAACTTCGAGGAAAAAATAATAGACGCCAAATTGCTCCAAGGTCTCATTGAAACTGTACCAGACAGGCTCGTTGAGGAATCTGGGCAGGTCCTAGAATTGAGCTGCAATATTCTCCATCGAGCCAATCGAAGGGAAGATATGAAAAACGATGATACCGTCGCCATAGCGCTGAGCCTGCTGAACATGGTGTTCACTTCTCCATCCTTCAACGCTTCATCCATGAACCCAACTTTCATCACTTCGATAAAAGAAGCACTCGCCGGCACGGCGAAGGCACAAACCGAGTCGTCAGCAACGGCCCAAAATCTGTTGATGTTGTTAGATTTCAAATTGATAGAGCCAGACGCATTCGATGTTCCGCCTCCAACGGTCTCCGAGCGGGTATTGGAGGAGAGGCGTACTTATAAGCTAGCTACTGGCTATATTACATCTCCAGACTCGCTTGCCCCTGTACGAGCGGAAGGGTTAGATCTCTTGACAACATTAATAACAGGAAGGAGTCCTATTCTCGATGTCCCGGCGGCGATGATTCTGCTATCATCCCTTATCCAGGACGAGGAAGAATACATCTACCTCCGAGTCATCAAATCTTTCATTCAGCTATCCGTAGCGCATCCCAAATCCGTCTTGAACGGCATCCTCGAGCGATACTTCGACTCCAACGAAGATCTGAATCTCGACACGCGTCTCAGGTTCGGCGAAGCCCTCTCCCAGGTTATCGAAAAGGCAGGCGAGACATTCACCGGAGACGTGGCCCACCACGTATGTGAAGGGCTCCTCGCACTCGCAGGTCGCCGGGGCCACCGTCCTAAATCGCAAGAAGCGAAGACTAAGCGACGTGCGGCCGAGAAGCGCAAAAACAAGGCTGCTGAAGATGCCTGGGGAGGGCCGGTGCCACAGCTTGATGATATTCCTGAGGATCATGATCCTGAGGTGGATGCGATGCTGAACCAGATTGTTGAGGGCTGGGAGGGCAAGCGCGATGAGGAAGATGTCCGTATTCGTGCGTCCGCGCTGTCTGTCTTTGCGTCGGCCATTGACTCGAATGTCGCTGGTATTGGTCCTGCTATTGTTGGTGGTGGTGTGGATCTCGCAATCAACATGCTACCCCTTGAGCCGGAGCCTGAAAAGGCTATTCTGCGACGTTCAGCAATTACGGTCGTTATGGCGCTCGTTCATGCTATTAGTTCAGCGAGGGAGGCCGGCAAGGATATTGGCATTGGATTCGCAGGTCAGAGCCTGGCAGATGTGACGAGGATATTCACGTACATATCCGAGACGGATAATGATGGGTTGGTGAGGCAACATGCCACAGAAACGCTGGAGCAGTTGAAAGATTGGCAGATGAATGAGTTTTCTGGAGCTAATATTGACAGAAATATAGGCCTCAACTTGGGGCTGCAGTTCGGGTCACTAGGGGGGTTGTCTTTAACCCCGCGAAGTGCGGCTCCTAGCCCAAGCCCAGGCCCTGGCCCAAGGATTGAGGAGATAGAGTAGTTTATGTGGGTGGGTGGGCGGATGGGTGGTGGTATTGACGAAATTATGCAGTGTACGTACGATAGCTGGAGTACCATGGATGGAATTACTATGACTAGAGCATGTCTACTGAGTTTATTTGAATAATAGTTATGGAAAACAACTGTGTAGTATATGCCTAATAAATACTGTCGTTGAAGTCTATTGGTGACTGTGATGAAGACCTGTCGAGATAGGTTCTCACATGCGCCTGTCAACAGGGGATAAACTCCAATCGACAACCAGATCGACAAGAGCTGGGACCGATGTCTCAGAAGAAACATCTTAAAACAACCCCCTCCGCTGCCCCTACAACGGCGCCACCTTAATCAACACAGCCTTATCCTCCATAAAGCTCTCCACCCCCCCAATATAGCTCTCTCTCCCAATCCCACTCCCCTTCCACCCCCCAAACGGCATATCATTCCCCTTCGTCGGGCTCGAGCAGTTCACCCCCACCGTCCCCGCCTCCAGCTGCCTACTAACCCTCATCGCGCGGTCGATATCCTTAGTGAACACCGAAGCGTAGAGTCCATACTCTGTATCATTCGCCTTGGCGATAGCCTCTGCCTCGCCCCCGAAGGTGTTGATGTGCACTACAGGTCCGAAGATCTCTTCTTTCATGATCTGGGCATCTTCGGGGGTGTCTGTGAAGATGGTGGGGGAGATGTAGAGGCCGGAGACGTTGGGGAGGTCTTCGGTGATTTTGGTGCCGGATTTTTCGGCGAGGGCGAGGTAGCGCTTGACGGTCTCGTGTTGGACTTTGTCGGCTTGGGGACCTTGGGTTGTTCCTGGTTGGGTTGGGTCGCCGAGCTTGGCGCTCATGAATTTGGTTTTGAATCCTTCTATGAAGGTTTGGGCGATGGATTTGTGGACGTAGATTCTTGAGTTCGCAAAGCATCTATGGATTCCGTCAGTTACTGCAACAATGGCGCATTGTGGGAGATAATCATCTTCGCCAAGGCTCGGGAACGGAATGATAACTCACGTCTGCCCACTGTTCCACCCAATACTCGGCACAGTCGCCTGAATCGCTTGCTCGATATCTGCGTCCTCGAAAACTATCGCTGGTGATTTTCCACCAAGCTCGAAAATACAGTTTTTCAAGTTCGAATCCGCAGCTGCTTTCTGGATTGCGCGCCCTGTGCGCGTGCTACCTGTAAACGAGATAATGCGGATGTCCATGTGAGACGACATCGCGGCTCCTGCTGCGCCATGCCCTGAGAGAATGTTAAACACTCCCGGTGGGAAGCCGGCTTTGGCCACAAGCTCGGCGGCTTTCGCGCACTATGTAAATTTAGCTAGTCCCACCTTCTCAGGGGAGAAACTTACGGTCAATGGTGCCTTCTCGCTGCTCTTTAGAACCACGGTATTACCCGCTGCCAGTGCAGCAGCTCCTTTCTTTGAGAAAAATATCAGCGGCGCATTCCATGGGATGATGATCCCGCAGACACCGTATGGCTGTTTCACGCCCATGTTGACGAAGCCGGGGGTGTTAAGGCTGGATGTACCCATGGGGTAGGCGGCTTCGGAGAAGTAACGAAAGTAGTCCGAAGCAGCACCAGCATCGAAGAATGCGGTGACTGGGCGCCCCATTGACTTCGCCTCGAGCTGTGCAAGCTCAGCAGAGTGCTCGGCGAAGAGAACACCAAGACGGGATAAGTAGACGCTTCGCTCTTTGGGGGAGAGGGCGGACCAAGCTGGGAAGGCAGCCTTGGCCGCGGCAACGGCGGCGTCTACATCTTTGGCGGTTGCTTCGGGAACTGTGATCTATTAGTAAGGATCAAGATATGTAGACGGGTAAGAGCGAGGAAGCCGGGGCCGATATTATGATACACCATACCTTTCGCTATGAATTCGCCGGTGGAAGGCGAGTGCAGGTCAAAAGTTTGTGACTCATCAATGGCTTGGAACTGGAGGAGAGGACAAGGCGGTTAGCTACAGATGGGATTGGGAGTTCGAACTGGAGGTTTAAATGGAACATATGTCGCACCTCGCCGTTGATGAACAACCTTGTTTCGATAGGGGAGGCAGACATGATAGTTGTATGTATGGTTTATGGAAATATATATGGGATATTTGGGGGATATATATATCGAATCTATATCAACGATAGCCGGTAGGATAGAAACCAACACGTTTGGGGAAGTCGGCGCCAATTAATCTATATAGGAAGGAGATGGATGTTGTAGGATTGACACTAAGGTTACATATGCGGGGTCCGCCCTCTCGATTTCTACCCCACAGCGGTCGGGTCGGGTTCCGCCACGGACTTAAAAGGGCCCGTCCCGTCGTACGTCGTATTTATAAAAAGTGTTATGTGATAACCCGATCTTAGAGGAACGTCAATATCTTATGATTTTCCCGCGATGTCTGCCATGGTATCAAATTGAATTGATATAGATCATAAAAATTATATAAATAATACAATTCAAACACGTCTCTCACATCAAACCCAAAATGCTGCAGGGAACAGCTCAAATGAATACTAGCCAGCGGCTTCTACATGGGGATGGCCTAACACGAACCCATTCTGAGACTGCCCAAGTTCAGAAGAGAGAACATGAAGGCGACAAATATGACTTGTTACTGTTACAATTAACTATCCTTGCTGGGATCACTGCTCTGTTCCTCACCTCGCTTGACGTACTCTTTCTCTCCTTGATTTTCTTGTTCCACACCGTTAGATTAAACATCCTCTCCTTTACAACGCCTGATATTGTCATCCCCAGATACAAACACTCACCTGCGGTTTAGATAAACAAGACCTAACTTTCAAAGGTTTCGCTTTGAGGATCTGTACCACAGATGACACTTCAACCCAGGCTAAAGCGGGCTTTCAAACTCCTTTCAAATTGAAATTCAAGAAAGAGCTTTGAGCACTCGACATCGCAGATCTTAGTCTTCCATCGCCCAAATCATGTCATCAGCATCTCAGTCTCTCACCACTCAAACCATGGCATCGACATCTCTCCTCACTTTGCCTACCGAAATTCTCTGCAGCATTACGAACCATCTCAGCTACAGTTCGCATCTCGCCCTCTCACTCACCTGCCGCGAGCTTTATGCCAAAGTCGACACTCCTCGTCAGCCATACACCCTACCACCACCTTCTGGAGCGAACGCCAAAATCTACACCATGGCCGATCTCCTTGAGATAGAGAACTGGGAAGAGCCCGGTGCCGACTCCCTTTGGGACACCTGCCTCGGATTCCGGATCCCCCAATCAACCGACTTGTTCGCGTGCCGCATCTGCCTCCGCCTCCGCATGGCTACCAAGTTTGTCAACCCACAGAAGGGATACAGTTCGTGGTTCAAGTATAGCAGTACAACATCCCATGACCTCACGGAGCACAGAAAAGAGCGGTTCTGTATACCGTGTGGGATCAAGCGTAAATGGTATAGCCACGGAACGATATTTAAGGCGATGGGACGGCCGGAGGAGCACCTGCGTGTTTGCAATGAGTGTGGTGATTTTGAGCTGGTTCGGGCTGGATCATTGGGGTTATGGCTTTGCGCTCCGTGCAGAAGATAGGCAGGAGACAATGGAATGGGGGTTGCGTTACGTGCACACGCCTTCGATGGGAGATACTGGAATGGGGGATTGTGTTGAGTGAATGATTTGGACAGAAGGCGACAAAACAGGGCACTACGGGGAATTTATTCACTCTCAAGTTCTTTGTTAGGTTTTTAGCGTTTGCTTCCTAATGAAATGAATTCACTCTGCTAGTGCGCTTCTTTTCTAAATTACCACTGTTTGCTTTGAACTTTTCTCTGGTCGAAACCTCATCTTTATAAGACATCGCACTGCCTCACATTCATCAATCTCACATCTCATGAACCATGGCGGCAACAGCGATCTTGCCAAGCTTGCCAGTCGAACTGCTCCATCAAATATCAGAGCATCTCAGTTACAGTTCACATATTGCCCTCTCATTCACATGCCGAGAGCTCTACATGAAACTCGATACCCATCGCCGATTACCTACTTCCTCAGCTCAAGACAAGGCCTACACCATGGAGGACCTTCTCGAAATAGAGTAGTGGCCAGAGCACAACGCTCCACACCCCGACTTCAACTTTTGCCTGGTCAAGTTCATGGCCTGCAAAATCTGTTTAAAGCTCCGCAGCCGCACTAAGTTTTGCACCATGTTTAAGGCGTACTTTTATGCCAGGCGGAACGCCCTAGAAGGTTCTGGGGAGAATGTCATGAAATGCAGGCTGAAACAGGTTTGCCTCTCGTGCGCGGCTGCCACTGGGATTTATGATTACATGGAGGTAGATGGATGGTATATGACCAAGGAGGGGGGGTTACTGGCAAATGTGTTATAAATGTTATCAATTCTTGGAGGACATTCGAACAATCTCGGGAGCGTTGGCTTGTGAGAGTTGCCAGGATATATTAGAGGCATAAAAGAAGGAGATACGAGGCTGCAGGGCGTTTACTCACTCTCACTGTCTTTGCTACCCTTGTTAGCGTTTCTCCATCACCACTCACCCTCAAACATACATCCTCGATTACCAAACACATCAACCCCTCATCTCAGAAACCATGGCGACATCATCGACAACCTTGCTAAACCTGCCAACCGAAATCCTCTGCCAAATAACAAGCTGCCTCGACTACCCATCTCACCTCGCCCTCTCATTCGCCTGCCGCGAGCTCCATGTCAGAGTTGAAGACCCCAATTCACGACCACGGCACACCATGACTACCGGGAAATCCAGACCCTACACAATGGCAGACCTCCTCGCCATAGAATTATGGCCCGAATTCGCACCCTCCCTCGGCGGCGACCGTGTCTCACGTCAGATGCCCAGCAAAAACGACTTCTTCGCCTGCCGCTACTGCTGCAAGATCATATCAGCCATGAACTTCACTAATAGGCATCTCAGTCGCGCTTACTGGAAACGCGATAGGGATGAGGAGGAGATCAGGAGGAAAGATCGGAGTGCCTGGCGCATTTGTATTCCGTGTGGGGCTCCGGCGAGGATGTACTCCCAGGACAGGAGTTTTCCTTTTGGGGGGATGTCGGGGGGTTATGGGTTTACGTGCGTTAAGTGTAAAGGGTTTGGACTAGAGCGGCCGGGGTTTGAGGGTGAGAATGTTGGTTTTACTTGTGATACTTGTCGGGAAAGCGGTGATGAGAAAAAGGGGCCGTTTTCTACTTAGATATGGTAGGTATTCGAATGACTTACTCACATGAAGCATAACCACTTCATTACCTTGGGACATATGATCCTACTGCTCGGAGTACAGGATCTCTACTCAAATAGTAAATCTTTAGACACTCAAATAAAGAACCACCGATTTCCCTTCTTACTTAGGTGCTTTTGTAATGACAGGAAATAAATAGACGGGAAGCTACAAGGCATCCGATCAGTCTTCCCAGCGTTTAGCCGTTTATTCACTACTATTTTCTTTGTTCTCTTTGTAGCGTTTGTTTACTACATACCCTCATACTCTTATCATCAAGCACCCTTCTCCATACTCTTAACAACATCACCAATCTCACAAACCATGGCGACCACAACAACCTTGCTGAGCTTGCCAACTGAAATCCTCGACCAGATAACAAGAAATCTCAGCTACGCGTCTCACCTTGCCCTCTCATACACCTGTCGTGAGCTCTATTCTAGAGTGAGCAACCCTAATCGGAGGCCAAGACAATATCGGGGTTACACTGCGCCAGTGAAAGATCACCCCTACCACGTAGACGACCTTTTTAAGATCGAGTTATGGCCAGAGTTTGTATCGTCTCATCGTGGAGTCGAAGAGATGCCAGACAAAAATGACTTCTTTACTTGCTCCGCCCGTCTTACGATCCGCTCTGCCATGGCCTTTAGAAACGATTATATGATGGGCTACTATGCGAAATATAGAGAGGATGGGCCACACAAAAATATGGGATGGATGGGACGCAAGTGTATCGATTGTGAGATTCGTTATACATTTGGCGGAAAAGAACGTTTTGAATTTGGGGGGAAATCAGGGGGATTTGCATCTGTGTGCTGGGCGAGTTGTCAGTTCGTGCCGGATGCAAGATATAAAGGTCCTGGCGATTATTGGACTTGCCTTTGTTGTAAAAAGACACGATAGGCAGTGAAAGATACTCTTAGAGACTGAAAATCGTGGAATCCTTTATACACACTGTTGCCGACTTCCCGGAGTACGAGGTCTCTCTTTATATAGTAAGCACTCTACTCTCTAAAACGAAGCATTACTAACTCAGCATCGCAGACCCCTTTCACATCCCATACGAATTCTCAGATCGCGAGACCTTCTCCAGATAGTAAGTAGAGCACCCAGAATCCAAATATAGCATCACTAACATCATTACGAGGCCTATAGCAAACACATTCTGCCTTCTTCGGAACGTGTCGACGGGAAATAAAGGGACCGGGGAGCTGCACAGCGTTTCATCACTGTCCTCAGCGTTTACAGAAGCTTCGGGCATTTGTTCACTCTCGACTTCTTCATGACCATTCCTGGAGTTTCTAGAGACAACATGGCATTTCTTCACTCTTCAGTGCTTGTTCCCTTGTGACAGCTTTAGCCTTTGTTCATTAATGAAATAAATCCACCGTGCTGTTCTCATCCTGAGTCTCACCATCGATAATCCGTCCCCACCAACCTCCCACCACTCCAACAATGGCACCAGCAACCCTCCTAGACTTGCCCACAGAGCTTCTTCTCCAGATAACAAGATACCTCCGCTATCCCGAACACGTCGCCCTCTTCATGACCTGCCGCCTCCTCCATTCCACTCTCCCAAACCCCAACATCCCCCCCTCACCAAACGTTCCAAAACCGCATCAACTCGAACAAAATCATCCAGTCCCCACTTCCCAAAGCAACAAACCCTACGACATGCACGACCTCCTACATATCGAGCTCTGGCCCTGCTATGCCCCCACATCCCCGCGCCAGCAACCCGGCTCCACGGACTTCTTCGCCTGTAGCCACTGTCTCAAGATCCGGTCCGCGCTGTCGTTCGCTAACGCGATGATGAAAGGGCAGCATGGGAAGGTCACCCCGGCTCGTGCATATGAATTTGAATTTGAGCGGATCTGTATTCCCTGCGGGGTTAAGGAGGGGAGGTACTTGCGGGGGACGGGGATGCATTTCGGGGGTTCGCCGGGGGCATGGGGGGTTGTGTGTAGGTCGCGTCGGCAGTTTTCGGTGCAGACTTGGGGGTTCGATGGGACGAATGAGTTTGGGTCCCTGACTAGGGGTGTATGGTATAGTTGTAGTAACTGTCAGTATAAAACGAGAGTGGGAGTATATTGACAGAGGATGGGGGGGGTGTAGCCTAGGTCAGCCGTGGCCGCTGGCAACGCCCTAAACGACTCCTTGGTACTTTTCGTACGCAACCCCCATCATAGAAATCAACAATACAAATCTCAACCACAGAAACCAACAGTACCAGATTAGTAAACCACCCACTCAAATCAAGAAAACATGGCAGCCAAATCCTGAATTCGCTACCTACCTACTATTACCTCCCCCTCCCCCCCTCCTCCTCCTTCCCCTTCCCTCTTGCCATACCAAACTTTTAAAGTCCCATGGTATTATATCATTTTCATTTTCATAACCCCCACTTCTGTTTTTTTATAGATAGAACGCCCTTCTGCGTAACTACTCCCCTACACGGCTCGAAACACCGATCTCCATTGTTTGATCCCCTCCCACTGAGTGGGGTTGGGATGGATGGAAAAGCATTTATTTCGTTCCGAGACCCTCGCCGGCCTCGAGCTTGGCTTGGCCGTATTTCTTGAGGCGGATGGCGTTGATGTTGATGAATCCGGCTAGGTGGTGTGTTAGCGCGCCTGGAGAAGGTGAAGGGGTATGGTGGGGGCGGGAGGGGCTTGGACAAGGGGTTGGCAAAGGGGACATACTGGTATCAACAGGGCTGAAGTCAACCAAGCTGTCCATGGAAGACTCCTCCTCCGAGTAAAGCTTCTCGGTCTCCGAGGAGCGGCCGAGGATGAAGACGTTACCGCGGTAGCAGCGCATCCTGACCTCACCGTTCTATTATCCCACATTAGCACATTCCTTCTTCCCTTATCACGAATGAACAAGCAGGGTAGACGAAGGAAGACATACGACGCTCTTCTGGGAGAAGACGAGGGAGTTCTGGATGAACTCGCGCTCGGGGGAGAAGTAGAGACCGTTGTAGAGGATCTCGGACCAGGCGTGGGTAACGAACTGGTCGCGGAGGGCGCGGACCTTGCCGTCCATGACGAGGCCTTCGATGTCGAGATGGGCGTCGCGGAGCTGAAGGGTGTTAGCTTGTGTGCAGAAATGCTGGGGGGGGGTTCTATTTTTCAGGAGGGGAAGAGACGTACGATGGTCATGGCTGGGGAATCGTAGCATCCGCGGGACTTGATGCCGACGTAACGGTTCTATCACAAAATCAGTTAGCAATCATCACATAACAGGGGTATACAGGCTACAAACCTCGACGATGTCGATACGGCCGATACCGTGGAGCTTGCCAATAGCGTTAAGAGCGATGAAAAGCTCAAGGCTGTCGGTGATCTCCTTGCCCTCAGTGGTGAGCTTGACTGGGATACCCTTCTCGAAGTGGATCTGGATATCTTGTGGGGTGGCAGGTGCGGTCATCGGGTCATCAGTGCTGCGAAAAAGTTAGCAATTGTATTTTTTTCCGCGGGGTATTATCCCGTCGAGTTCTCGCCAGGGTGTACGCACCGAGTCCACATATCAGTTGGTGGGGGCTTGGATGGGTCCTCGAGCTGACCGCTCTCGTAGGAGCAGTGAGCGATGTTGTCGTCCATGCTGTATGGCTTGGCCTTGGTGGAGGTGACTGGGATGCCGGTGGAGGCGGCGTAGTCGAGGAGGTCGTTGCGGCCCTGGAAGCGCTCGAAGAACTCAGGCATGCGCCATGGGGCAATGATCTTGATCTTGGGGTCGATGGTGAGGAAGGCAAGCTCGAAGCGGACTTGGTCGTTGCCCTTTCCGGTGCAGCTGAGTGGTGGTTAGTTGGTAGTTCCTGTGTAACGCATTTGCGGGGTAATTGGGGAAGGATAGATGGCTCAATGGATGGCAATCTCATAACTTATGAGAAGAAGAACATCCACCACGCACATCAAACACCTCTCAATAACCAACTCAGGACATCACTAACCCGTGGCTAACAAATTGGCCTAAAAGCAAAAAGTCAGCAAAACACCTCTTTTCAAAATTACCCCTCATAAAGAACGGAAATACTCACATCCCTCCTCAGCGGCAACCTTCATCTGAGCCCTGGCAATGACGGGCCTGGCCAGACTGGTGCCAAGCAGGTACCTTCCCTCGTATATGGCGTTGCACTGGACGGCGGGGAAGCAGAGCTCCTCGACGAACTCGCGGCGGAGGTCGGTGATGACCATCTTCGTGGCGCCGATGGCGGCGGCCTTGGAGCGGACCTGGTCCCAGTTCTCCTCCTAAGTGGGGTGTTAGGTTGTGTATCCATTGATAAGGTATAGGGCTGCAATTGGGGGTGTTGCTGGTGGAAAGGGAGGGAGTAGGGGATTGGGGATGTTGCACATACCTGGCCGACGTCGGCGAGGAAGCAGACGACCTCATAGTTCTGGTCGAGCAGCCATTTGAGAATGGTGGAGGTGTCGAGACCACCGGAGTAGGCGAGGCAGACCTTTCCCTTGGAAGCCATGATGCTGGTTATGTGTAAGGGGCGTTGTTGGAGTTTTGTGGTGGAATTGAGTATATAAACAAAAGGTGGTTTGAGGTATGAGTCGGAGGGGAAGGGTGAGAAGGGATCGGGTGGGATGGGATTGTGGGGAAGTCAGTCGAAATTTGTTGTGGGCTGCGATAAGATAAGGTCGGGTCGGCTTATCGAAAGGCGGTCAGGGGATGCAGGAGCAGGAGGGCGGTAAGCCGAACCCCCTCGTTGTACAATATATGCAAAAGGGATCAATAGTTTCAAAAAATGTGAATAAATGTGAATAATGTGAACCATGGGAAGGGTAGAATCGGAGGTACAGAATTAGGGGGATATTAATGTGGTGAGACATTGATGGTGATACTAGAAGACGGTATAGGTATGGTATTCTTTTGAGTAACACCGCAAATGGCTGTGATCAAGATGATAATACGGCATTTAAATATGATAAGGCATACATATATATACACAGAGGGGACTGACTGTATTTATACACTTATATTTATGGCTATTCCTGTCATGGCTTATTATGGTGATTATACTCGAGCATGATGTCGGTCTAGATCCCTCAGAGGATGACTTACAGCTCACAAACATGCATATAGCTAGAAGCAGTCTAGAAGCACGAGAGTAGATGAGAGTAGAAACACGTGAGCGTGGATAGAGATCTCTATTACGTCGATATTGATATTGAAAAGAATCGATAGAAACCCTGACGTCACATGACCAGCCGTATTACAGTCGCTGTTCTCGGCCGCTCACCCTATAGAAACTCACGCCCATATGAAGTCGAGAAAGTAGCTGCGACCTCTGTCCCGGCGACTGAGAAGATCAATAAGACTCTCAAGGCGGGTAACATCGGTATGTTTTGGTTGTCTTACTGTCCCATGCTCTTACCTCATCGTTCCTTCCCCGCGTTCCCCAATCCCTCTCCCCCTCCGTTCCTTCCCGGCTTGTTATAATGCGCTTGATAAGGGAAAGAGCAGATGGCAGGCACGATTGGCTGCTCTCTACGTCGCTCCTGCCTTATAACCCGTAGAAAAGAAATCCTATCTTAAAACTTTTATATACCTAGATTGTAAAAAAATAAAACACTCAAATACGAATATTTAAGAATAAAATGTAGCAAACTAGATTGTGAGAATGTTGTCACCAAATATTTTTAATTCTGATTTTTATAATAGACTACATGAAATTTAATAAACCCTCACATAACTTCATCCTCAAACCAAATCCAAACTCCTAGGGCTATAATACGACCTCTGATTGAACAATCCCATCCCTCAAATCCCATAAATCGAAAATAGCACCATAGAAATCCTCCTCATCTCATGACATCATAACCACTCACCCAAGACTCAAGACCCAACATCACCATCACAGCAAAACATCCAAAATACTACACAAATTTTAATTCAGAGTAATCAATTCACTTCAACCCTATGGAAACCGCTCCCACAACACCATCGCTTCCCTAAAGTAAAATTAAAAGTGAAAAAGAAGTTCATCATCAAACACCCAATCAATCCCGTCCCATCCCACCCCCTCCCGCAGCCGAATTCCAAACACCCTTCCCCTACGCCAAATCCAAGTTCCCTCAGACAGTGGCTTCCCTTTTTGCTCTCGCTCAAAGACAACAGACAAACAAAAACAAAACACAATCAAAACAGACAATAACCCAACAACTAAGCAGGCTGCTTATACATCACCACTCCCCTCCCATCCGCCCCAACCGCCGACTCCTCCTCATCGTCATAATAGCTCCCCTCTTCCGACTCGCTATACTCGGTCCCCTCATCAATGCTCCCACTAACATCCGTCCCCGTCATAGTACTCACCGTGCCACCACTCTTCCTCCTCATCGTCCCACTATCGCTAACCTCCCCATCATCCTCCCGGGCACTCTCCTCATCACTCTCCTTCAGCGCCAAGTTCTCCTTATTCAGGTCCCCATACCCGTGTCGGGGCATACTACCACCCCAGCTTGTCTTCCTCAGCGCCCCGCTGCCACTCGAGTTTTTGACGCTGTGGCTGCGCTTGACGCCACCGGTGGGGACGTTATTCGTGATCTGGTTGAGGGAGAAGTTGCGCCGCGAGGCGCCCGCGGGGTTAGAGATGGGATGGCTGACGACAGCGCGCGGCGGGGCGTTCATGGCCATGCCCACAGCGCTGTGCATCGTACCTGCGGAGCGGTTCCGCGAGGAGCTGGCACCGCTCGTCACCGAGCCGGTTGTGGATGCCACGTGGCTGGGGACGCGTTTGAGGTTCATCAGGTCGCGGCCTTTGGTCTTGCCGATCAGGAAGGCGCGGGAGTGGTCGATGACGCCTTCGAGGATGCGGCGCTCGAGTCCCTCGGCGCGGGCTTCCATGTTGTGCAGTTCCTCACGGCGGATGCGGAGGGCTGTTTCGAGGCTTGAGACGTCGGCTGAGAGACGCATCTTCTGCTGGAGGAGACTATCTTGCTCTGCTTTGAGCGCGGCTACAGAGTCTTTCAGCTGCTGCTCCTCGGCGCGTTGTCTGGCAACATCTGCTTCGACACGTTCATGTTCTGCCAGTCTCTTCTCGAGCGTAATCGCTGCTTCATCAGCCTCCTTGACCTTGTCCTCGTGATCGTTGGAGATGCGCTGCGTTTGAATAGATACAAATTCGGAAACCTCGGCGGCTGTTTGCATTACTTTACGATGGATTTCGTCAAGCATATCCAGCTGGGCAAACGACTTCCCCGCAGAGTGCATATGGTCCACAAGCTTGTTCAACTTCTCTTGAACCTCTCCGTCATCATATTTGTTTGATGGCGTATTTTGCAGCAGCCCTTGAACTGAGGACAATGAGGCAACGTCGCGCTCCTTGATCTTTTCCTGAATGGTATCGGTTGATGTCTTGGAGTGTTCGTAATGCTGGCCGACAATCAATAGCACATCCTTGATGGAATCGAGGATCTTCGGGTTGTAATCGTTGACGTTGGAATTCACATCTTCAACTGCGCAAAGTGTTTTCATGACTTGATCACGAGTGAGCTGGTTCTCGGTCCTAACCTCAGTATGGGTCTCTTCGAGTTTCGAATAAGTATCCTCAACACGGTTGAAGACTGTCTTTGAAGCCTCATCCATCTTATCAACCGAGTCAGTCAAGGTGGAGCCGAGCGTGTTGATGAGTAACTTCAGCTCTTCCGCAATCGCCTTCGTGTCCTGGAGTGCAGCGTCAGACTCGACCCTCCTCTCTTCACCTGACTTCTCTTTGGACTCGGCTGCTAACTGGGCATCGTCATATTTTAGCATCAAGTCCTCGAATTTCTCGTCAATCTTTTCCCAGGTCTTTTCGAACTTTTCATCGGATTCTAGCTTCGCGCCTACAACCCCAGCATTGGATTGTTCGAACTCGACTTTTATGGTTTCCAAGACCTCCTTGACATCTTCGGTGATGTTGGCATTGGAGCTGATTACAGGCCCCAGACCTTCCAGGAGCTTGCTGATCGAGTCTACACCTGTAGTGCCTTCTTCGACCTTCGACTTGATTGCGTCTCTGAACTCCTCGAGGAGTGTTTTGACTTCAGTGACTCGCTCGCCGACACCGACAATTTCTGCCTGGCGATCCTCGAGGGCGGTATGGTTTGCATCCTTCATGTCTTTGACGATGTCACTGAGGGTATTAACATCCTCCTTGCTAGCAAGTCCGGCAAGATCGTCGGTGATCATCTTGTCGATTTGATCTTTGACGCCGAGCACAATGATTCCAACGTTACCATCTTTTTCTGAGACATCTTTAACATCCTGAAGCATGACCATAACGTCTTTTACCAGAGCCTCCACAATGCCAACATCCTCTCGCTTTGCCGTTTCTGGAATTTGAGCCAGTATATCGCTGATCGAGTCTCGAGTCTCTCTGATAATATCCTCGACGGCGTCAAGATGATCCTTCTTGACGAGATGTTCCGGGTCCAAGTCATCGATTTTTGCTTTGGTGTTGCGAAGGAGTGTCTCAATGGCCTCAAAGTCCTCTTTGTGCACGCTCTCCTCGCCGACCTGAGAAGGCTGTCGGCCTGACATTTCCACGACAGATTCCTGTACATGGCGTAAGGTCTCCTCCATATGAATAATATCCTCTCTGCACACCGAATCCGCTGGGGGAACCGTTGACTGGGGAGGCATATTTTCGAGTGACTCAACCTTAGCTCCCAACTGAGAGATCAACACTTCGAGGTTCTCAATATCATTGCGTTTGAGGCCCTCCGTGGCAATTACCGCACCGCTAGTAATTGCGGCGATATCCCTGTCGCCGGTGCTGCTATGGTTGTCGTGTAATCCACTGTCACGTAGACGGTCGATGTCAAGCCTCAGACCCTCCATGCCGGCCTTAAGAGTGTCCAGAATCTCGTAGTTCACCGTCATATCAACAGGCTTGCTACCGATCTTCTCAACTTCGACCCTCAAGCTACTGAGGCCGTCATGAAGAGCGTCTAGAATTTCCCCTGTTCCAGATAGGATGCTCTCACCACTATCCCTCGGCCTATCCATATCTGCTCGGAGACCATCCAGTCCGTCTCTCAGAGTAGAAAGAATCTCCTCTCTATCAACACTCGATCCCGCTGGGACGACAGAAGTAGCCATTGCTTCGCGGAAGCTGTTCAGTTCGTGCCTGACAGATTCCATTGAAACATCAGAGCCTTGAGCCATGGTATGTGCTAGCTCTTCACGTAGCCCATCGAAGTTGTCCCTTATGCAATCAATAATTTCGTCCTTTCCGGTAACGTCAGCAGCACGATCAACGTAAGTCTCGATGTCGATTCGGAGTTTCTCGAAACCATCCTTGGTCGCATCAAGAACTTGTTCGGTGTCCCGTCCATGAGCTGCCACATTTTGCTTGGCTTCGTCGGAAACAGCCCTAAATTCACTGTGCATAGCGTCAAGAATTTCTTGGAGACGTTCATGGATTTGCTCGCCGTAGGCATCGGAAGTTTGTGGCATATCCTCTAGACCCGCCTTGACGGCATCGAAAACGTCATCTTTCGTCAGAGAATCTCCTCCAATATCGCGGCTAAGTTCGTTGCCTTGCGTAGTCTGGATTGGAAAATCGAAGCGACTCAGACCCTCCGTAACAGCCTCGAGCATGTCCTCTCTCATGGTGTCGATGTCTCTGGGTTCGGGTGGAGGAGCTGATGGGAATTCAAACTCCTCCAGGCATTCCCTGACTGCGTCAAGGATTTCATCCCGCGAGAGGCTTGCTTCCGTCTCAACTTGAGGTGGCGTAAAGTGTTTCAAGCCTTCGACAACAGCTACAAACACCTCTTCTCGTGTAGCGCCAACTTCACGACCAGTGTCTTGAGGCATATACTCTTGGATGCCTTCTTTAAGGCATGATAGCATCTCTTCGCGCTCTAATCCGAAGTGCTGTAGCTCAATATCTGGCTTGTAGTTCTCCCATGCTTCCCGGACTGCATCTATGACGTCTTCCTTCGCAACTCCGGCGGGCTGGGTGTCAGTGAGAGCACTTCTGACGGCGTGGTATATCTCTTGGCCATCAACATTGCTTCGGGATATGGCTGACGACGATGATTGCCGACGAGCTTCTCGCATTACATGATCCAGATGCTGTTTGAGATCCAGAAGCCCCTCGTTTATAATCTGAGCTACCTCTTCGTTTGAGGCGGCTGCATCTTTGGATGAAGCGCTAGGGTCACTCCGTGCTTGTTCGAGTTTCCTCCCAATATCACGGCCCATTCCAAGAACTTCACCCCGAAGCTCACGCACGAGAGCCTTAACTTCAGCTGTAAGTCCGCCTCCTTGTGCCACGCTATCTTTAATGCTTTTGATTAACTTCAACACGTCTTCGTTGATGATGTCGGACGCGCGAGACTTCCCACTCCCCTTCGATCCACCGCCAAGAAGATTCTCCACACGACTAACCATAGGCCCTGAACGGATTCCATCGTAATCTACTTCTGACTTTGGAGGCTGTTCGAAGCTGAAGTCACGAGGTCTGGAATTGTTGCCGCCACTTTTGTTGACAACCAGAGCACGGTGACCAGAACCTTCTTTGATTAAATCCAGAACCTCGTCCATCTTCTTCGCTGTCTCCATCCCGTCGTGAGAGAGCAGGTTAGAGACTTCAGTTAAGCGTGACACGAGCAGGTCTTGGCCTTCTTTGGTCCCCATTTCTCTCAAAACTTTCTCCAGGAGGGCGATGGATGCAGAACCATCGGGGTTATAAGAAGTCGGGGCCGGGGTCGCCGTTAGTCCGCGATCGATTGATGCTGAAAATGAGGTAGGGCTTGGTATCCGTGGCAGCGAAATCGATTTCACGCTCCTTGATTGCGGGGTATGTGGTTTATCATCGAGCAAATAGTTCTCGCTTGAGCGAAGCATGTAGGGTGATTGATTTGTAGGCGTAGTCAGATTTGTAGAAAGGTCTCGAAGGCTTTTCCTGATATCTTCGTCTCGCGCATTTGTTGCCTCTTTCAGGCTCACCAAGTCTGTGGCATTATCTTTGCTTCGACGATTGAGCTGAGCCATCTCACGTTGAAGGCTCGTCGCAATGCTCGTAAGACTGAGAATCTGGTTTGATATAGCGTCGAAACTTTGCGGAACGCGCACCATAGCAGTAGAGTTATTAGTGGTCGCAGGAGGTGGCGGGCTTGCGCTTTCCCTGCTTTCTCTACTTTCTCGACTTTCTCGGCTCTCTCTGTTGGACATTGATTGCAAAGCCAGCATCGTGGCAGACTGTGGGGAACTGCTGTCGCTCAGAATGCTCGATTGTGGTCGGCGTAGCGATGGTCGCACGTTGAAGTTTTCTCGCGATGTAGGGGCCGCTGTAGGCGTAGCTGAGCGGCTACTTTCCTTCTCTGGTGATCTCGCCATATCGTCATGTTCCTCGTCGTCCTTCTTCTCTGGTGATGGAGGGCGTTGAGGCGTCCTCTCTGGTGATCTCTCAAGTGACTTCGTCGGCGACAACCCCCCACCATCTATGAAGTTGCTTAAATCTCGCACATGGCCTGTTTGTAATGACTGCATGCGCTTGTGGGCAGCGCCCTTGATAAGAGATCTCTCTGGAGTTTCCATACGCTTTACTGCACTATTCGCGGCGAGTGGGCCTTCTCGGCCCCTCTCTGTGAGGGCTGCGTGTGCCGATTGTATGGCTGTGGAGGTATTCGGCCGCGAGGCGACACTTGGTGATGAAGGGTTTAATGGAAGTGGAGGAGGTGCTCTGTCCGGATCAGAGCTGTCCCACCTAGCAGTTATGGTCAGCGACGTTTGGGCATGTTGCGTAACACGGATCTCTCTTACATGGGGATCATGGCCTTGCCAAAATCAATTGAGCCGGAATTCTGGTGCCTCAATCGCCTCTCGTTCTCCCGCGAGCTATCTATCTCGTTGAGCGGCATCGTTACTATCGCAAGGCGAGAATTGTCACTTAGGATGTTGACATCCGGCTGTAGTATGGAATGGTTTATATTTGTGAGGTTCGAGTAATTTGAGACAACTTGTATGGTTTGTTGTATGGTATATGGGGTAGCAAAGTAGGGTCAGTGGGGTACTCTTGGAGTATATTGCCAGCGATGCGACGAGAAGAGACGAGATAATCGATGTTGCCGCTTTGGGCATATACAATTGAACCCTCGCACCTCTGACGTGGTTGGCCCTTGCAAGTTTTGTTTACTATCAGTTCGTTACTCGGCAACCATTTACGCTAGTCCATATCAGAGTAGCGCGTTTGATGCGGTAACGGACCAATCGGAAATTTAAGACGCCAAGGATTTCCGCCCTCCGCCCTCCGCCCTCCGCCACTCCGCCCCTCCGCTCCTCCGCTCTTTCCGCACATCAATCTCTAGGGTTTGCGAGCCCTTGCGGCTCTTTCCAAGCAAGCGAAACTTTCGAAATTGGGTAGTGTGCATTTCGACGAGGGACTCTACGAATCGACCCAACAACTCAACGCCAAACGAAAGCCGACATGAAGTGTAAGTAGATATACTGGCCACAAAACGAATACTCCAGAACCTGTCGCTGATTATGGTTTTAAATAGTCCTCAAGGTTGGCCGTGTTGCCATCATCACCCGGGGCAGATTTGCCGGAAAGAAGGTGAGACGAAATTGCTCCTCCGCCCCTCCACTCCCAGATACGAAATCCAATACTGCGACGGCTTGATATAAATCGATTCGGCGATGCGACTGAAAAATATTGAGCGCGAATTGGGCATTGGCAGAGCGTGGACATGGAGTGCGAACATGAGCAAATGGCTAATACAGGTCCAATAGGTTGTGATCATCCAACCCCAGGATTCCGGCAACAAGTCGCACCCATACCCTCACGCACTGGTCGCCGGTATTGAGCGCTACCCGTCTCAGATCACCCGCCGCATGTCCAAGGCCCGCCAGACCAAGCGCTCCAAGGTCAAGCCTTTCATCAAGGTCATCAACTACAACCACTTGATGCCAACACGCTACACGCTCGAGCTGGAGGGACTCAAGGGTGTTGTCACTGCCGATACCTTCAAGGAGGTTTCGCAGCGTGAGGAGGCAAAGAAGACTGTCAAGAAGGCACTGGAGGAGCGTTATACCTCGGGCAAGAACAGATGGTTCTTCACTCCTCTCAGTACGTACCAAGCGAGATGCATACCAATTGCTGTATGCGATGAGATTGGAAGAGCAGCCACTAACATCAATTGCAGGATTTTGAACGGTTTATTGTCGGTTGGGGTTCGGCATGGGGTTCGCATAGCATTTCTGTCCGGAATACGGGCTAAGGATTGTTGCATTTAACAAATGAAAATGCTGATGAACCTTCCATTTCAGAACTGCGTGCAAACACTGTGTGAAGTGATCACATAATATAGTAGATGCAGTTCTGTAAACCTTTCGTGTCCCTTTGAAACAGTTCTAAGTAAAATCAAACCTTTTATTTGCCTTCACGTCCCCTCAAATCCCTTATAGTTGCTGTTCTCGGCGAAGGAGCCTCTGGCAAGTGAGCCATGAGCCCACGGTCAAAACCCAACCCCTTATTACCTCCACTGCTTTGTATTTATTGCTGGTTTTATTCTTAAGTAAGAAGAGCCTCTGGCATGTAGTTCTGCCAATGCAGTTGCCGTTCTTAGCAAGGGGATTCTGGCATGTGGTTCTGATATACTGAGCCGCCTCATAAACCAGCCCTTTTTTATCATATTCAAACCGCCTCGAAATAACTACAGTTTCTACTCCACGCAGGAATAGAGAGAGCCTCTTACCCTGTGGACTTGTTATGCTCAGTCGTTTGCAAATGATCTCTTTTACTTGCCTTCACAGGCCTTTGAGGGGATTTCAATTCAATGCAATTGCCATTATCACCAGCTAGAGTCTGTGGCACGTGGTCTGGCTGTTAAGCATGGTCATCCACAAACCAACTCTATTACTTACCTTCACTTAACGCTTCGAATTCACTTCAGTTGCTGTTTTGCTTCTGAGCGAGTTCCTTCTTCGGATTTGTTACACTTGCTCCTTTCATCAAACACCTATCACACCCATCACACCCATCATACCAATCATCCCCCTTCATCTATTCAAGTCATACTCGGCCTTCCCTATTCTATTGATGCATTGAACCTCTTTTTATATCTCAACCGGATTAGATCGTCATCAATATGGCTTCTAATTCGGGTAACGGGTCGCCATTCAATGGTCGTGAGGCCGTCAAAGGGTTTCCGCACAATACCCAAGATGCTCTCCAGGATGACAACGACAACGACTCTGGCAACCAGCAACCCGCTTCAGCCACAAAGACCAGCAAGAGTTTGTTCAAGAACTTGTTCAAGAGGGTGGGCAAGTCAGACAAGTCAGACAATACCAGCGACAAGAAGCCAGGGTTATGGAAATACCCTGAGGCTCTGGCACCACCGACACCTATGATGATTTATAACATCATGCACGCATCACCGGAGCACCAAGCTAAAGTAGCTGCTGAAATGGCTAAGGAAGAAGCTGAACTCAAACAGCAAGAAAATGTATCAAAGGCGAAAGAAAATTCTGTGCTCAAACAGCAAGGGAACGTACCAAATCCGGGCAACTCAGAATACAACAACCAGTCAACCGATTCGGTGATCATCTCACCTCCCACTAATATGAAATGGTCATTCGACGGGAAGTCTATGATCACTTACAAGGAGCTTGACAAGAATCACTTTAACCCCCAACAATTGAGAGAGTTAGGCACTCCAGTACCTCAGGGCATATGGCCAGGTCAGACTGCCATCCCACATGGGGTCTACCAAAGAGAAATGGTGCCCGGAATGTGGAACGAATCTTCTGCTTCTATCAGCGAACCAGAGGTTTGGACGAATGTGGGTGACGACTTTGAGGCACCCTTCCCTGATGACGAACTACCTCAGCAGGTTCACGAGCCTCGATCTGAGCCGCCATCTCATCCAATTGACATGAGCCTCCTTCGATCTGTATACGAAATTGCAGAGGCCGCCTACGTACAGGGCCTCGGGAACAAGGCTGACTGGATCAAGTTTTTGGAAAGCCTCCGCTCTGTAAGAGTTATTCGAAATCCAAATGTCGAACTATTAACTAATGTGCCGGCAATCTAGGGTGCGATTAATGTCTCGAGGCCTCCTAAGCATCCCGCCATAGACCTGCTATTTTCATTTTTGCCAGCTATGGATCCTGTGAACGAGGAAGAAAGGCGAGTTGCATTGTTCAAAATCGAACGTATTTGGACCCCTCGTCAAGAAAGCAGGTCAAAGGAGATTGTTAAAGCCTCGAAGGAAGAATTCGCAGTCACAGGGGTATCTATTAGCCTAATCGACACCGGCAATGAAATCCTCAAGGCCGAATCTACCTATAATTGCCGAATGATAAAGCGATCGGTGAGCATTGCAGCTCATGCTCTCTTGACCACCGAAGTCTTCGTAATCCTCGACACCACAAAGGTATTTCATTTTATCCAACAATTCGTGCCGAGACTGACTGTTTAGGACTGGAGATTTGCGAAAAATCCGCTGGTTGTAAATGAGCCATACATCAGATTTTTTGCTGGAGCACAGATTCTTTCCGAGAACGGTGAAGCCGTTGGAGTATTCGCCATCTTCAGTCGCAAGCCGAGATATTCTTTCCCAGCGTCGCAGCGACACAGCCTGATCGACTATGCTGCCGTGTGTGCTAATGAGCTCAATACAGTTATGGAGAAATCATTTTCTGAGCAAAGCCTCCACTCACTTCAATCAGAAGCTATTACTGAGGTATGGGATCCGACTTACCTCCAGGATGAACAAACACCCAGACCTAGAAGTCGGTGGATGGATGAAGAAACTCATCGTTTACTATGTGGAGAGCCAAGAGAGGATGAAAAGGAGATTATATACCCTAAAACATTTGAAGAGCTTATGGCGGGATTTGCTACCGAATCTGAGGACGATGACACGGCACGTGACTCCCAAGAACAGCTTCTGGCACCATATATGAATGGAGCCCATTCCAATGTCACATATTCTTCCGTTGGCGTGAACTTGAGTACCCCGGCAAAGGAGAGGGTTGCTGTGGATTCAGATTATCCCCTTATGGGGAGTGATAACGAGGGGCCGGACTCGCCCCTTGGAGGACGCTCCGATAGGGGATCAGATTCTCCCGCTTCAGAGGGTTTCGTTTGGAGACCAGAGTCTCCCACTTCGCAGGGTCTCACTTGGGGACCAAAGTCTCCTCTCCTGGCTGATTATCCAGCGAGGCCAGATTCTCCAATAATGAGGACTTGCACGCCAAGGCCATACTCAGTCTCAGATCTGACTTCACCGGCCGGAGAACCCCACCATAATACACCAGAAGGCGAATTCGCTTCATCCGAGAGAGTACAAGATGTCGTAGACGGTGCTATTTCAGCTCTCCGCTCCGAATTTCCTGATGCGCCTATCCGAAGGCAGAGAAAAAAATCAATTCGCAGCATCTCGCAGCATGAGGCAGAGCTCAAGAGACTTAAGATCGAGAGCGAAATCCGTGAAGCCCACAGTCAAGCAACAAAGATTGCTGGCTCCAGTTCAACCGTCGTCACTGGAAGCTTCAATACCTCGGGGCATCCATCGACGCAAGCAACAACTCCTCCTACTTCGTTCAACACTCGGATGTCTACGCTTGAATTTGCGGATACGCACATGCGCCCAGAAGCTGATGCTGCTGCGAAATCTGCTGCCCTCAGTGTCAAATTTGACAGAGTATATGTCGCCGAAATATTCCCCAAGAGCGATCTCATGACTCCAGGTGGAGTAGGTGTTACGGGTATGGGCGTGAGGATACTGGCATCCCATAACTGTCCGGCTGATATGATCCTCGATACGGACTTCCATTTGCAGGTCCTCCGCAGCCCGCACGGTGCCATGAGATGGCACGACAAAGATGCCCTTCCTGGAGCCACAGACAAAAGCCTTTTGATCCGTCTTCATTCAAAGGGTCCTTTTGGTGTTAAACAAAACCTCCATACCGGAGGCATTGTATACGGTGCAGTTCATCTGGCGCAGTCGCAGGGTGGGGATAGTGCTGGGATCACCGCCCAGGAGCAGGCTACAATCTTTGACGCGGCCACTGCGATGAGCATAATCTTATTCAAGAAAAATGGTAAGAGAGAGCGTAAAGATAGCTCATGTGTTAATTGCAACACTCCTTCTCATGTGGGCAGCCATACTGCGCCTGCTGCAGCGGCCAAGGCCAAAGGGGCTGGACCTGAGCACACTATTCCTTCTTCAGCAATTGAGGCCCAAAAGGTTAAAGACGCTGGACCTGAGCACCCCAATCCTCTCTCAGCATTTGAAGCTGAATATGAAGAGCTCCCCAACGCGCTAAGTAGGGAGATAGTGCAAGAGGCTACCAAAGCTGTGGCGGAGATTATGAACTTCGATATGGAGGAGATCTTATCCCCTCAATGGTAATATTCGATGTCGGCGTATATATACCTCCCAGAATCAATGGGGGTTTTTCGTTTCGAGCGACTATACCGACTTATACCAGCGGAATGCACCTTGTGTTCAACTGGACATACTTTTATTGGCAGTTTGTCATGATGCAAACTTGCTGGAGTTTTACTTGTTTGGCTACTTCGGTGTAATGGGCCGAGAATCATGCTGCTGCGTTTGCTACCAGACAACAGCAACTGGGTGCAAGTTTACTGCGCCGCCAATGACCCAGTCATCGACATACATCGCCGGAAATTCACTTGTACAGATTACGACTTTACTTTCATTCTCTCATTCTTCATCGGCGGAAATTCACTTGTACAGATCACAACTTTGCTTTCATTTTCTCAGTCTTTCTTTACTATTCATGGTTTGCGGTTCATTGCTTATGGTTTATGGTTCGTGGTTTATGGCTTACGGTTTATGGTTTATGGTCTATGGTTTACGGTTTATGGTTTGTGGTGCATGGTTCATGATTCATCTTTCTTTCTTTTATTCGAGGAAATGCCTTTATTATGATGTCGGACGGGTGTTATAGGAGTTATTTGCGGGAATTTATCTGGAGAGTGTACTGGAGGGTTCCTATATGGATGGTTCGGGGAGGTTACTATACGGCGGATAGACGTACAATGGAGTACCGGTGGGATACTTTGCAGCGGGATAGGTGTTCGGTGGAGGGAAATTTGATGGGTTACTTTCAGTGGCATAGGTGTTCGGTGGAGGGATATTTGATGGGTTACTTTGCAGTGCCTCGTCTGAAGGACGGGCGTCACTGGGTTCATTTGCTTTTTGCACTATACCCGAGATTTGAGAATATGGTGGAGAAGGAATATGGGACAAACTGGTGGGAGGTTTGTGAAGATGGATGAATATTCGTGGAGGAGAGGAATGTACGATATGAAATTGACAATGGGAGGATGAGGTTTATAAAAACATCTACGGACTAGCCACTCTTTTTAGTGAATAGGCACCAAATGATGAATTACAAAAGACAGTTCTTGAGAATGCTCGATGCTTGGAGTGAAAAGGAATAAATAAATTGTCACAATATGAGCTGAAACCAAACTGTTGGCATGAGACCAGCCATTGTCTCTTGGTTAAACCTCATCTTGGTTAAACCTCACAAGAGCCTCGATGAAAGAACCCGCCAGGTAGAATACACTACGAAGTAGAATCGGCTTTCGAATATTCACTCATCAAAGATACAGTAGAGGCTCAGAAGAAGAATCCTGAAGAGTAGAATACTGAGAAATTAGTATCGACTGTCAAATACCAGATCCCCCAAGTAAGCGGAAAAGACAACTTGACAAAAGATCTCAGCCATTGTTTTTGATATCTAGCTCCAAGTGCAGAGGTTATATTGTACTGGCCAGCCAGCTTTATAATCTTGACCAGAGTAGATGGCACTATGCAGAAAAACGAAGGCAGAGACGGCAAGTACGATGGCCACGCGCTTACCCGAACTTCACAGCACTCCAAACGCAGGAAATCCAAGGAACCTCATAAACCATTCATACGATCACGCATAGGACTGCCGACAGCTTCACAAATTATTCAATTTAAGGTAACAATATCAGATCACACACTCCAGTTTCTAAGGTAGATGTTTCTATTTTACAGCTAATGCATTACCCCCCCTCGTGCGCGACAGCTCGCAACCGGCCGCCTCGCCGCCAACTAAAGAGATAGATACATAGCGCGGAAGTGAGGGGATCTAACAAACACAGGAAATCAACGCGCAGGTGTTGGTCCTTTATGCGATGAAGGACTTGGTGAAGGAGACGATGGACTCCTTGAGGCGGGCCTCGAGGTCCTTGCTCAAGGCACCCTCCTTGTCGAGAGTATCGAGCAGGCTCTGCTCGTTGGTCTTGAGGTGGGCGAGGAAATCGGTTTCCCAGACCAGGATCTTGTCGACGGGGACGGAGTCGAGGTGGCCGTTGACACCGGCGTAGATGAGAGGAACCATCTCGTTGACGGCCATGGGGGAGTACTGCTTCTGCTTGAGGAGCTCGGTCAACTAGATGAGAAATTAGCTTCTGTACATTTTGATGGGGTGCTATGCGGGGATACTTACACGCTCACCACGGGCGAGGGTCTGCTTGGTGGCGGCATCCAAATCGGAACCGAATTGAGCGAAAGCGGCAACTTCACGGTATTGGGCCAAGAAGAGCTTGAGCGAACCGGCAACTTGCTTCATGGCCTTAAGCTGGGCAGCGGATCCGACACGGGAGACGGAAAGACCGACGTTAATGGCTGGGCGGATACCCTTGTAGAAGAGCTCGGCCTCCAAGAAAATCTGTCCATCAGTGATGGAAATGACGTTGGTAGGAATGTAAGCGGACACATCACCACCCTGGGTCTCAATGATGGGCAGGGCAGTGAGGGATCCACCACCGTGCTTGTCGGACATCTTAGCAGCACGCTCCAGAAGACGCGAGTGCAGGTAGAAAACGTCACCGGGGTAGGCCTCACGTCCGGGAGGACGACGGAGAAGGAGCGACATTTGACGGTAGGCAACAGCCTGCTTGGACAGATCGTCGAAGATGATGACGGCGTGCTTGCCGTTGTCACGGAACCACTCACCCATGGAGGTGGCAGTGAAAGGAGCGATGTACTGGAGAGGAGCGGCCTCGGAGGCAGTGGCGGCAACAACGATGGAGTACTTCATGGCGTCGTTCTCCTCAAGAGTCTTGACGAGCTGAGCAACGGTGGAGCGCTTCTGTCCAACGGCGACGTAGACACAGTAAAGCTTGTTGGACTCATCGGTACCGTTGTTCCAACGCTTCTGGTTAAGGATGGTGTCGAGGGCGACAGCAGTCTTTCCGGTTTGACGATCACCAATGATCAACTCACGCTGACCACGTCCGATGGGAACCATGGCGTCGACGGACTTCAAGCCGGTCTGGACGGGCTGGTTGACGGAGTGACGGGGAAGAATGCCGGGGGCCTTAACCTGGGCACGACGCTTCTCCTTGGTGTTGATTGGTCCCTTTCCATCAATTGGGTTTCCGAGGGCATCAACGACACGGCCGAGAAGCTCTGGTCCAACGGGAACATCGACCTATGATGGGTTAGATGGAGTTAAGGGTCCTGGAGTATGGGTCTACTTACAATCTCTCCGGTACGCTTGACGGTCTCACCCTCCTTGACGAGACGATCGGAACCGAAAAGCACAACACCGACCTGGCCGGCCTCCAAGTTCATGCACATACCCTTGACACCGGAGGCGAACCTATTGTTGTTGTTAGCATCGAGTCGTCACACCATGAATCGTGAAAAACTTACTCAACCAGCTCCTCGGCCTGGACATTGCTCATGCCATGGACACGGGCGATACCATCACTATATTCCAACTATTGTCAGCCATCGATTCCCATTGATATCACGATATTGATGCCGGGCTTGACATCGAATCGTGATGTCGCATTGTTGTTGACATACCCGACGGAGAGGACACGTCCGGTCTCGGCAAGGCCAGCCTCTTCTTGGACACCACGGATCTTCTGCTCGAGGATGGAAGAAACCTCAGTCGGGGCAGCCTTAGCCTCAGCGTAAGTGCGGGCCTGGATGGCGGAAGCGTTGAAGGCAGCTGGTGCAGCAATTCTTCCCTACGCGGTTGACATCAAAGTTAGCCGAAAGCCCGAAAAAATGCAGACGAAGCTGTTAGAGCTCCCAACAAAGCTGTCAACCATCATAATCTATCACTCAGCAAACTCAATTGAGTTCACCGAGTATATATCGATGCATTAAGATGGCTTCGAGCTCCGTTGGACCCCGTTGGATATTTCGTGGTGGACTTACTGCAGCGACTCTGCCGGAAGCAGAGATTGCGCCCACCGTCCGGCTGGACTGTCGGAGAGCGTTCCTGAACATTGTGACCGTCGTCTATGCTACAAAGACACAAAAAAGAATCAATTGCTTCAGCAATTGAGGAGAGGAGATTGTGAAGGGAGGTGTTTTGGAGATTGGAACAATCGTAAGAAGGGAGTCTTGAAGAACACAGAAGATCGATGCGAGAGAGCCCGAGCCAGAGTCTTGGCATCTCGCTTGTGAGTGGTTGGCCTGAAATTCAGTGCACCCACTCCGAAAGAAACGAGGTATCCGTAGCGATGAGCCGTGGAAAAAAAATCATGTGCCGCCAGCAATATAGATTCTAAATATTGATAGATATATGGTATATTATTTACAGTGAATGGGGATTTATATTCTGATTTTTCCTGATTTTATTAACTGCTGTGGTCGACGGAAATGTCACTCACGATGCAGAGATTAATTGCTGGTCTCAGCTTTGTTGGCCGCTCATTACATATTTCTCTCCTCGGATCGGACCACACCGGAAGGAGATGAAAAATAGGAGAACAGCCAAAATAATGCAGCACAATCGGCAACAACAGCACTAATTGAGCACTATTATTATAGAAATCTTTAATGTCTTTGAAAGGTAGACAGGATTATAATGGTTTTATTTATCCATAATTAATCTACAGATTTCTATCAACCTGCTCGGTAGCACATGACCGGCAATCATCCGTCTTCCCGGCCGGGTAAGCCGCCATCATCACCCTTGACACTGAGATGATAGAACTATAATCCCCGTATTTATGGCAGCTGCATACCCAATTGCAGTACTATCTGCTCTCTCCGTTGCATCTCATCGTTTTCAAGATAGTGCCCCCTTTGTCATAAATCACGTGACACACGCAAGCTTGAGGGCTTTTGGCCATCTTGTCTTACTTCAGGCCCCTCGGCCATCTACTATCGAGGCAGGGTATTTTCTCATTTTTCCTTTACTCCATCACTGGTATCATCAACCCCATGGCCCTAGCGTCCAGCTTGACTGCTCTGCAGCTGCAGCTCTCAACCCGGCCGGACCCATACTCTGCCTCGCCTTCGCCGTCGGGATAACTTCCTTCGCTTTGGAAGCACCAGCGGCACCATACTGCAGCCACTGGTCTTTCTCGACTATCGATACGGAAGGTAATCTTAGTTGAGATATAAGACTCGCACCGCTCCAAGCGCCCATTGAGTCAACCGCACTCAGCGTTCCATGATTTGGCGGAGGGGCGAGCTTATCTCGCTCTCTCCTTATTTGGCCCTCAATAGGATCAGGTTGTTGGTTCTGAAAGGCTGCTGGCCTGTGGTGCTCATCTGTTTCCGGATGTGCATGTCCATCAATTTTGATAGCAACAGGGCCTTGCTGTGCCTGGTTCCTTTGTTGGGACCTGAGCTTCTGGTTTGCACGCAGTTGGTCAAAGGCCTTCCCTTGAACTGGCTCCCAGCCCCTCGAGTCGATGAGAGACTGGACATCACCCAAGATGCGACTCTTAAGACCGGGAATATTGGACCCGCCGCCAACTAGTATCAGTCGTGACATGCAAAATGACCGCACGTCAACTGGAAGAAGTAACAGGCTTCGGTAAACCAACAGATGTAATGGTAGTTCTTCGTCGTCTAGGTCGCAGGGGTTGATATCTTTCGCGAAAAATGCTTTCTCGCAAGGCTTGGCCAATTCGTTAAATGGTATTTTCAATGTCATAGGCGGCTGTGTTGATGATACAGGTATTGATACAACGTCTTGTTGGTCATTAAATCGTAAACTTTCCATCGCAGCCGACAAGGCTTCCGATGTTTCGGTCTCAGCAGTTGGCTGCGATGGTTTGCACCAAGCCATGCGTGTGACGACCTCCTCGCATTCTTCAAAGCTGATTAGCTTGCTATCTCTCTCGTCGTCTTCTTCGTCGTCATCTTGAGACAGCTGGGATTTTATAGCACGTCCAAGGACCTTCCGCATTTTCAGGCCCAGTAACCTGCTTGCTCTCACAGTTCGGCGGCAAGAGATCTCTCGGTATTCATACACTCCAGTGACTGTTGTCTCAGCCCAGCCGATATCTATAACAAGAGCCGATCGAAGCCCAGCTGCTACTGCCGATAGCACAGGCGCTGAAAGGAGCGAGATAGTTGGAGGTTGGAAGCTGGTGAAAAGGGTATCGAGTACTGTTGAGAGAAGTGGTAGAGGAAAGTCGGGCGGTAATACCAGGGTTATGCGTCGAGACCCAGAGCCAGTTACTAGATATCTTGGAAATTGTCAGTTACTGTAACAAGCAAACAAACGCCATATGGGAACGTACTTGGTAATAGCCTCTCGCATAGCTCGTTCAATCCTGTCGCCAACGAGCCCCAGGTCCACATGCCTCAGATCTGGCTTCCACAGCTCATGTTCCTCTCCCCAATCCTTTCCCGTTACCCTTTGTCGCCAATCAGCCCCATAGCCAACTTGCCATTGCCTGTAGTCGCCAGCTCTCCTCTGTGTGTCAGGTCCGAAACCAATCACCGCCTTGGGCAGTGCGTCTCCTGCTAGCCCTGCTCGGAGATAACGGCTGCCAAATTCGAGAATAATGCAGTCTTCTTCGGCGCGCAAAGCTGACGGAGAGCTAAAGTTCGAGATCGAGACGGGGCGGACTGGAGTGCGGGGGCTGGCCGATGGAGCTCCTGGGGAGCGGATCTCCGAAACTGGCCGAATGTTGGCGACGCTGCGGTGGGCAGGCGTTGCCATTGCTTAGCATTGTCTGGGGCCCAAGAGATAAATTAGATTTGGGCCATGTTTTTGCGTCGTTGGTGTAGTGTACGAGACAACAGCTTGATTCCAATGATATTTCTGAGATATCAAACGCGATATCTGCAAGGTACCTGCGTGGGGACCCGGTTGGAATATCGACACGATTGCGGCCTTTATTTGAAGGCTGCTATCTACGAATTTGTAGAGGTACTCATGTTCAAGGAAGGTACGACCGAGAGATATCGTACCTTCCTAAATATGAATACGTTAGAAATATCTACAAGATTCTATTGTTTCATTTGTTGTTTATAGAAACTGCAAATAAAATCAATGCCTTTCATCGCTCTGAATCTATATTTCATTGAGTACACCGTCCACGTTTCAGCCAGGTCCCTGCGTCGCTGGGACGACTTTGGAGCTAGTCCTAAAATAAACAAAATAGAGGCTTAATCAACAACGCCCTTTCCGTCACAATGGATCGAGTAGGCAGCCCTCATCGGTAATATCCTGGGACTCCAGGAAACAGCTTTGCCTCCCAGTCTGGTATCATCATTTGCTACTTTGCATTGCTCATTTGAGGTTATCGCTCGTAGGGATTAAATATCGGCTGCTATTATTTTTTGCCCCACATTATTATTATAATATAAGAATGAAAACATGGGCATTCCAGGGTGCGTTAGGACCTATGACCTCCAACTAAAGACACAGGTACTAACAGAAATAATCCTAGAATATACAATGAGATAGGCCCAGGTCAAAGGGTGTCCCTGACCAAGCTTGCGGTGGAGAAATTCGAGCAAACTGGGAGGCCGTTCAGAATAGCTATTGACATCTCCATATGGAATTTTGAAGTCCAGGGAGGCAAAGGTGAGTCTGAGTTTCTGTTCCTGCGATTTCGGAACACAGTTCTTACGAATTAAGGTGGCCCCAATCCGGCGCTGCGAACCCTATTTTATAGGCTCGTAAGACTTGCGGGAATATCCGTTCAGGCAATATTTGTCTTTGATGGGCCTGACAGGCCTCTCCTGAAGCGGAATAAAACCAGACGCAAGGGAGGTTCTGCTTACCTGGCTGATGTGCGGAGAACTAAGCTTTTGCTGCAACTATTCGGCTTTGAGTCTCACGATGCTCCGGGAGAAGCAGAGGCCGAATGCGCGCTGTTGCAACAGCGGGGTTTGGTTGATGCCGTCCTCAGTGAGGACGTGGACACTCTGATGTTTGGGAGCGGTCTGACCATCAGAGACTGGTCGTGTGAGGGAACTGGAAAAACTCCCCCCTCTCACGTGTCATTATATGATGCCAAAGTCACCAAGGATGGGAAATCTGGCTTGGACCGAGAAGGGATGATCTTGGTCGCCCTGATGAGCGGTGGCGACTATGATACCGCTGGTGTGGCTCGTTGCGGAGCGAAGATTGCATGCGAAGCTGCAAGAGCAGGCTATGGAAAATCATTGTGCGACCTCTCTCCTGATGACAGTTCCGGGTTATTGGCCTGGCGCGAAAATCTCGCACACGAGCTTCGTACGAATGAGGCTGGCCATTTCAGGCAGAAGAACAAGGCAATCACCGTGCCAGACGACTTTCCGAAGAAGGAAATTCTACAGTACTACATGCATCCCGTTGTCTCTTCGGAAGCCGCCCTTTTGAACCTGAGGTCGCGGCTACAGTGGGATAGGGAAATTGATTCGAAAAGACTAAGGATATTTGTCGACGAATGTTTCGAATGGACCAGCAAATTGAGCGCAAAGAGGCTGATTCGCCTCCTTGCACCGCCAATGCTAATCTACAAGCTGCGAGAAAGACCCAAGAGTGTCGACTCAGGGCACGGTAATTTGGTTTTGATAGAAGCTCAAGAACGAGAGATTGTACAAGACATCACAGGCGAGAGACAACATTTCTCAACCGATGGGATACCTGAACTACGCTTAACTTTTGAACCGTATGGTATAGTCCGGCTAGACCTTGAAGCGGAGATTGATGATGAGAGCAACCCGGACCAACAGGATGAATATCTGGCTGTGGATGAAGAGAATCTTGAAGTTTATCAATCAGATAACGAAACGACGGGAAAGAGCAGATCCATGAGTCCCATGAAGAACAGACTTGCTGCCTATGATCCCACCAAACCCTGTAAGACCTGGGTCTCACGAAGCATTGCAAGAGTCGGTGTTCCTCTGAAGGTAGAGGATTATGAAGAGTCATTGATGCTGAAGCAATCGCGGGCAAACGCGCCGAAACGGAAAGCTGCCACGAAAGCAACAGCAACAAAGCATGGAATGAAGCAGGGAGCATTAGATCGATATTTTGTCACAAGCAAGCCGGTCGCCACTGGTGCAACCTTGTCTTCGGAGTCTCCAAATAAGAAGACTGACCATCAACCACAACTGCCTCCAGTATACCTAGCTCCATCTCTCGACAAGCCGCCGCTACAGCCGAAAGGGGCAACTAAAGAACCTCTTCGATCACGTCGCGAGTACCGCAAAGCTCCTTCTGGGGACCGCTACTGTCAAGTCTCGCCCAAGCCAAGCAACCCTTGGGCAGCCACACAGTCCCACTCATCTCAACCAGTGAGCGCCAATGTGTCAAAGCCTGGAATAAGTCTGTCCAACAAAGACGGGTCATCTCAAGCAAGTTCAAGCTCAGCGTCCCAGATGATATCATCGTATGATATTTCTTCATCTCGTAACTTGTTTCCAAAGAAGCATTCGAGAAATGGGTCACCACCCCTTTACGTCTCATCTATTTCCGACGCTGAAATACTTACCGGTTCTGTACAGTTACCTTCGGTTAAAAAACGGACACCAGTGACTGGCGATCAAGGATACAGTGTTGGATCATCAAGAACTACTCAGTCAGATGCGCCCACGTCAAGCCTGCAAATTAACCGCAAGCTTGATATAGATCTGGATGACCAATATCAGCCCACCCTCTCTGACGAAGAATACGATGCGCTGCCCCCTCTTGACTATCTACTTTCGCCACTCCAAACGAACCCCATCTCCACTGAGGATAATAAAGGGACACAGGATGCCATTGACCTTATGTCCTCTTCTCCTCTGTCACATTACACCACCACAAAACAAGCCGAATCGCCGCCGGCCAAGGGCGGACCCTCTCCTCACGTGGACGTCCTGTCATTTGCAGACAGCAAAGTCCCCAAAAAGAGATTCCTTGCACCTCGAGAAAGTTTGCCTGGTGCCTGGAAGACATATACAGAGAAGGAACTGGAAGATATGGAGCGGAAGGGCAGAGGCAGGCAGAAGTGGAGGGTGAGCCAAGTTGAGGCCTTAGATTTGACGCAGGATTAGCTTGCTATTGAAGATGAGACGGATAATGATGAAATGTTTTGATGTTCAAAAGAATATATAATAACGCAAAATCCATTGATGTCACATGTTCACGTTGAAAGCAGTCTGATTGGGTGACTTTAATATCATTATGAGAGATATTGTACAGTCTGCGTCTACTTATCTGAGTGGTTTGGTTCCTACTGGCCTTTTATAGATGGCACAACCTCGCCCGGTATTATCTGTATTGATCATCTTCAAGACAGCCAAATATCCCAGTATTCCAGCTCCACATAATGGTGTCGAGTAGTGGTGCGACGCAACCAACTCTCAATGACTTTCCATATCCCTCGCCGATGCGTGCACTCGCACCTGGTATTGGGTATAGCTAGGTCGTTCACGGCGGTGGCACACTGTTGTAGTTTAGCACAAATATTATCGGGGAGGGAACTGGACCAGACTGACCCGAGGTAGTCCTCCTTGATGCTACCGATCGCGTACATGGACCCAACATCAGAACGCAGACCGATCAACTTGACCCGGACCTGTGCGCCCTTCTCGATCACTTGATCCTCATTGTCGGTCCACTGCCACGGCGTCGCGTTCGGGTCGAACTTGATGTCTTTGGAGATAAGCTGTGGTGGGCTGCGATTAGCATCTTGGGAACTTGGCCTGGGTCAAAGTCCTTACTTCTCTGGAGACGAAGAACTCGAGAGGTCCAGCCATGCAGTGGAAGCCAGCTGGGTTCACGGCCGTGACGATGGCATCAACCTGTGCATCGGAAATCAGCTCTACTGTGAGGTACAAAAGCACTGGCGTGCCTTACAGTCTCATTCTTGAATGGACGCCAGACGACCGCTCTGTATCGAACAGTGAACTCCGCGAGGCCACTGCCAGGGATGATGCGACCTTCGGAAACATTGAATGTGTCCATCACAGAGATAATGTAGTATTGTCCGGTACAGGTTCCCTCCACATCGCTGAGGAGCTTCGAAGTGACCAACTCGTGCATGTTCTTGCCGAAGTACGACGGGTGCAGGGTGACCTGACGCTCAAGGTTGTGTAGGAAAAACATGTCGCCGGTTTATATGTAGGTATCGACTGAAGCGTTTCGATCTGAGGGGATCTTGGACGAGTGGTGCAATGTCGTTTGAGATGGCACCGATCTCAAGATCCACGAAGTTGCCGTGCTAGACTTTCCACAGACACCTCCGAGGCAATTTAGCACATAGAGCACTAGTCGTGGCGACGTTGGCCTTCGATTTCGGTAGAATATGCGCTGTCTTGAGGTTGGGTGCCTCTTGGAATCCGACGAACGCGCAGTGAAGCGCTTCTCTTGTCCTGGCGCAAGCAAATTCTCCTTATAAACAACGGCCAAACACTCTGGCAGCTCTCTGATCTGGATCGCGGAGCGTGCACAAAGGTTGTCGATGTTTGAACAAGGCAATAAATGAGTGTTGCGGCTCTCGTCGAGGTCGTTGGTAGACGCCGATCTCAGTAAACGCGCCCCAATCGGTCGCGGCGCATTTTTGTGAGGCTCAAACACATAGAGGGCACGTGAACAAATGATCATGTGATGTGTTGCGGAAACGGTGGGTCCATGCGGTCCGAGGTCCGCGTTGTGAACGTGAGCTGTATCTTACGTGCGGAGCGTCTCAGATATCATAAACCCCTCAAAGTAACAAATATATTTCCCTGTCCGCCGTCGCTATTAATGGTTTTGCGCACTCCCGGCCGTGGCTGACCTTTGATATTCTACATACCTGATATTATTCCCTTTCTCCTCTCCGCCTAAAGATGGGTGGCACTCTTGACCTGGAGAAGCAGCTATGCTTCGTGAGTATCTCCTACTGTGAGACCACTACCTCTGGCTGATGTGTTCCTGCTCCAGTATAGCTCTTATCACCAGCACCCAGTCAACGTGGGAATACACATGCTATGCATCCCAATGATACTTTTCTCATTCATCCTCCTTGTACGTCAAATACGCTGAGTCCGAAGTTTCCGCAGCACAAGCTCACACCTCCTACGTAGCTCACCAACTCCCCTACGATCATTCCCTTGCCAGAGTGGGCCACGATCACGAACCTCGATCTTAATTTGGGCACCATAATGGCTCTCTATTACTCCATCTTCTACATCCTCCTTGAGCCAGTGGCCGGTTCCATGATAACGCCCATCCTTCTTGGCGGAGCCGCATATTCCAAGCACCTTACAACCGTGGCTGCGTACCCAGCAAACCAGATTGCCTTTGGCATTTTCATATTCTCTTGGATCGCTCAGTTTATCGGCCACGGCGCATTTGAAGGTCGCGCCCCGGCCCTCTTTTCGAACCTCCACATGGCACTTGTTACAGCCCCATTTTTCGAATGGATCGAGCTCCTTTTCAAGCTGGGATATAGGCCCGAGCTGGAGGCAAGAATGAGAAAGAGTGTCGCTGCAGAAACTGCGAGAGTCAAGGCGGCTAAGGCTGCCGGGAAGAACGGAAAGGCACAGTAGTGAAGCTCCGACGACGGTTGTGAGACTCTAAATAGCAGTTATCGAGAAGTATATATGGGCTGTACGAAGTTTCGGGGGTGAAAGGGCTGCGGACAGTTATGCCGTCGCATGAAAGCGGGTGAAGGACGGAAATGGAACAAAGGCTGGAAAGAAATTGAGAACACCATCCTGGAGAGGAGCGACTAAGGCAGATTCGCTCAGAGATTCCCCTAATGTGGCAAAGAAGAAGGCCAAGAATGACTGAAGGGTTGGACGCGTTTCTTTGTATATTCTTTTCGTCAGTAATGATCCGATATGAATTACGATTTTGCATCCATAACAGGGGTCTCACATATCACTAATTGCGTCCAGAGACTATAAATTGTGCATGATGGCTTGATTGTTATCAAAGGCTAACCTAATATTATGTCAGAATACTTAAATATATTTCTAAGAATGGGTATGGAAAGAATCGGAAACGACAGAAACATATCGAGCATACTTGCCAGCACTGGCTGCGACAAGGGCATCACCTATATTTTGAGTTAGCCACAACAAAGTGACCGCGACGGAGTTAACAAAGGGAGATCAGGCATATTTACCCTCTCTCTGGCTGCGATGGCGGCGTGGTGCGGTCAGCGAACCCATGGATTGGCGGTCAACAGGTTGCTGCTGGGAAGATCTCCTGCCCGCATTGATCCATGCACTCTCAACGGACTCAATCTCCGTGCTCATCCGATTCAGCTCTCTGTCGGTCGGCATCCCACGATGGTACGATTGGCTCTGTGGGTGGCTCTGCGGTGGATATCTTGTGAGGGCTAGCTGTTGGTCGGATGACTGGGATGGGCGTTGTGATGAAGAGCGCCAAAGCTCTAGCTGTCGCTCGTTGTTGGGTGATTGGGGAGGATGCTGTGAAGAAGAGCGCCTGGAGTCTGGCGGCCGCCCGCTGGATGACTGGGCGTAGCGTTGGGATGAAGAGCGACTGGGGGCTGGCGGTGGCCTAGATGTGGACGTCGAGTTCGTCGTCGCTCTGTGGGGCCTGAGAGGAGCAGGCGGCAACGGCCTGTCCATGTATTGAAACGAACCATTGTCGTGCGGATGCCGGCGCGTATTGGAACGGCCCCGAGAGCGATGGCTACGGTTCGCCGACGACGATTCCTGGACGTTAATCATCTCAGAGTCCTCAAGTGAAATACCCGAAGAACCAAGGTACTCGCGAAGCGTGTCAGGGTGGAGGTTCTGCGGCTCGCGAAATATGGCTGTGGCTCTGACGTTGGGCAGCCGAGGAGCCTCCCCGTGGAACTGGACGGTGTTGCTCCTCTGTAGGCCCTGCTCTCTTCGGTCAGCGGGTCGGCGCCTGGCATTGCTCCTCTGAAGGTTCGGGGGAGAAACGGGGTTACCAATGTCGAGGTCTGTCTGGTGCCGATAGACTGGGCGTGGCGGTCTTCGCTCGGCGCTGTCGCGGTCTTTTCTGAGTTGCTCATAAGTAATACCGCGATAAGAGCACTCAGGACATACCTGGACCTTGTTGTAGCTTCGTGTCTGCTGTGGCCTTCTGCAGTTCCTGGGAGGCGAACTGAACATCTTCGAGAAGAAGCCTTTTCGGTCCCACCTCCGCTCTCTAGCTAGGAGATCGGAACACTTCTGTATCTCAGCATGCTCATGCTCACAATGAACATTGAAAATGATGATGGTGCGACACATCTTGACGGATGTGTCTCAGGGTCTGGGTGGTTGTATGCCGCTGCCTGAGCGGCTTGGAGTTGGTGTATTGGAGAACCTTGGATGAGAGTCGATCCTGTCGTTTGCTCTTGGTAATGCTTCTCGGGTGGTCTGAGGAGGAAGAAAAAGGTTGTGAGGAGACATTCGAGGCCATATTTATATAAAAATGGCGATGGCCGCGCCTAAAAGTTGACTGTTCGTGGATAGTTCTGCAGTTTAGAGACATATATGAAACTGACAAATGAAGCTATTCAGACCGAAACTAAGAAACCCTCGTTTCTTTGTGTTCGTTGATGTTGAACAATGCATTGTTGTTTTATCATAAAACATAATGAATGGTTTTCTTTAACCTTTGACATGCATCGTGTGTTTATTCTGAGGTTTCAGGCACAATTTGGATGATAGGCTGCTTCCGCTACGGAATATTGTATGAGCTGTATAACTTACTCTGAAACGTTCAATGGTCGCCCTCATGAGTTATAGTTGCCATGAGCCGTTCCGTTCCCGTTGGCTGGATGTTTGCTATTTTATTGATTACACCAAGCTGCAAACTGCGTCGTTACACAAAGAGTGCCACTCAGAAGTCCAAAGAACCTGTGTCCTAGGGATTGATGCCAGAAGCAGAAGCCAATAGAACTTATGGCTTTGGCTGCATTTATAGGTCACTCTCTTGTTGATTATCTGCAAATCATCACACGCGTGGATATAAAAATCCTTTCCACTGGGGATGATAGCCGTAAAAATGAATTTCATTGAGAATGACCAGCTCTAATCTAAAGAGAGTGTCCATCTCGGCCACTCAGCCAAACTGGCAACATATGTAGGCGGGTATGCCTCCCAAACGCCAGATGCCCCTCTGATTGTCCTCTATTGTAGGCTCAAACCAGGCACAACCCATCCCTCCATAATCAGCAGTGCGCCCCTATCCCAGCCCAGTCCGTGTCCAAACTCCCCATCGTGGTATTATGCTCCTCGGCAACCATCTCACCGGTAGAACTCTCCCCTCTTAACATTAACACCATACTCTCCAACCGCCATCCCTAAATCCTCCATCGTCAGCACAGTCCTCCCCTGCCCACCACCCTGTCCACCACCTCCGTATCCCGGCCGCTGAACACCCAACGCTCCTCCACCAGCTCTCTGCGTCTTCCCCTCCGTCGCGCCCACAGGTGCCGCGCTGGCTCCTCCAGCAGCCCCGACCAGGTTGCCCATCGGGTTATTGGCTGAGGAGCTGTTCGACGAGCGGATCCGCGAGTATTGGTATGCGTCGGCGGCGATGTCAGCGACGAACTTTTGGGTCGCGAGAGCGAGGAGGCGGGAGAGGCGTGGGTCGGTTGTGGGTGGTGGGGGAAGCCCAGCGCGTGTGAGATAGTAGTTTGTCACTGCGTCTGGGATCTGTCGGCGCCAGTTAGAATTTGCACAGTAGGCTACCATGATGCTTGATAAAGGGGAGATAGGCATGGGAAGTGATATAGAAGTGTGCTGAGGAAGATGAAAGGCGTCTCAAGATAGAAGTGAGACTGGGATCCGCTGTGGTGAATGACGGGGGAGGCATATAAAAAAAGCAAAACATACAATGGGAGCATAATCATCCATCTTCCCCAGGAACTCCTTCAAGCTGGCATCTTTGCGGCTCGGTAACTTTGGCTCAGGCGCGGGCGCAATTGCCTCTGGGGCGTCTGATACTGGCTCGGCAGGGCGTGCTGCGCCGCTGGCTTGGGGTGAATCTGGCATAGTTGCAGTGGTTTATGAAATAGAGGTCTGATTTCTTTTGCTTCAGATATAATTCACCTCAGAAAGTCATTGATCATTGATGGAGTGATTGATCGTGACGAGGTTGATTATGAGACCCGCGCGGTGTCGGTAGTTGGATGGTGACGCTAAAGAGTGCAACGGTGGCGCTAGAGGCGGTTATTTATTCCGCACGCGCGTGAATGAAGTCCCGATAAGAGATAAGTCGGAACAATAAAGAGCGAGCTTGATGGCCGCAATTAAAGCAAATAAAACTACACACTTTTGAGAGTTTTTGAGCATTTGATCTATTGAAATATTGTGATATAAGAATGATATTTATAGATAATAAAAAGCCCTTATTATATTTATTACTAGTATCTTCTAAAAGTATCAATGGTGGTGTTTGTTGGCTTTTCCTTGCCTTTATGTGACTGTTATGTAGACCTTCCTCAGACGTACGGGCAGTATCTAGTACATACTACAGTAATTGTACAAATATCCCTTACCCATTTACCCATCAAGCGCCAGTTCCCATTCCCAACTATATTCACGGCGACCTCACCTCCTGCTCCTGTTCCTTCGCCTGATCCATACTTATAAAAAATGCCAACGCGCGCTCATATGTCCACATCGTCACCCCGCTCGCCGGCGCAGCCTTGACCAAACTAACCGTCAATCCCCTGTACAGTCCCCTCCACCCTTCTCTCCTCACAATCGCCTTCATGCTCCCCCCAACCCCTCTATAAGCCAGCCCACCAACCACATACTGCCGCCTCGTCGGCCCCTGTACCTGCAGCCGCTTCCTCACTAGATCGAGTGGAAACACAGCCGTCTTGGCAAACACGCTGGCCGCCACGCCTGCCACCGCATCACCCGACCCAAACGGTAGCGTCAGAGTCGCGCTGTAAGGACGCAGTGTTTCGTACACGGAGAAAAAGAGGCCCATGTACGGTACAATTTGGATTATGCCTGCAGACAGACCGCGGAAGAAGCCCGCAGGACCTTCGTTCGTGGCGATGGAACGAATGCCATACCAGAGGCTAGGGTAGACTTTTTGGGTGCCTTGGGCGGCAAACCGGGTGCGCAGCAGGTCGAGGGGGTATGTAGCTGTAGTAGAGACCGCGCCGGCAGTGGCACCGGCTATGAACGATTCTGTAGGCGGGGAGAGAGGGTGTTTTGAGAAGAGAGCTTGTAGGCCGAGTGTTGTGAAGCGGTAGGTTGTGAATTGCACGGCCGAGTAGGTGATGTATAGGGCTTCGGCGGGAATGTTGCCTTTCCAGAGAGCGGTGAGGCCTTCTTCGCGGAATATTCGGAAGAGGGTCTGGAGGGTGCCTTTGTAGAGGGGTGGTTGCGTGGAGGGAGGTTGGGGTTGGATGGTCGTGCGACCGGGATGGGTCTGGAGTTGAAGACGGATTTTAACGACATCGAGAGGGGCGATGACGAAGCTGAGGGAGATTAGCTTCTGCGATTTGTAGCATAATTGGATTTGAAAGCCATTGACGATAGTATGAAGAAAGGGCTGCTTGTTGAGGATAAAGTCTTGGGAACAAGCTTACCGTGCAATTAATCCGGCCGTGGCTCCAGCGAGGACGACTTGCGTCTTGGAGCCCTCATCCTTCAGGCGATGGTCTGCGCCTCTTGACATACATCTGGATAGTCCCGTACGGGGGACGTTGCCGAGAGACTGTTTGTTTTTGTGAAAGTTGGAGATTTAGCTATCTTTATTTCGTTGAAATTGGAGATTTGGCCGCCGCTTAGAGACGGGAGGCGTCATAGCGACAGGGGTGGTGCGCGGGAGAAGTTCGGGACTTCCCTCTCCCCGCCATAATCGGTGACCCGCTACTCTAGAAGCAGCTGCACAAGACCGTTGCTTGTGAGCCGAGGCAGCGATTCTTTCAAATGTTTACTTGCTTCACTTCTTCCAATTCCTGTATATATTTCTATATTTGAGAAGTGCTCTCTTATATTCTTATATAAGTTTCAACAGCACGTTTTACGTCCATTGATCGCTACAATATACTACATATTCTCGGCTGCCGGTTACCACTCCACCCACGGCTTTCCTCACCGCTGTGGGAAATACCGGCGACGATGTCGCTTTTAAGGAATGCAGTACTGGCAAACCCAATTCGAACCGCAGTTCGCAGGAGCTTTGCTAGGCCTGCAGTGCATATCCGTCCCCAGCAAGCGTATGCGCCGGTGCAGACGCGGAGAGCAGTATCCACGACGACACGTAAGTTTCTCACAATGCAGTCAAGTATAGCGAGGATAGTTCGTGTAATGAATTGGTGCTGACAAGACCAGAGAAGCAGGCAATTATTCTTACCGGAACAAAACCTGCGTCGACATACAAAGCACAAGGAACAGCTCCTTTGCCAGCTCACCAGACCACAGATGGCTACCGATTATGGCTCCGTGACGCCTGCTCCTGCAGCCTCTGCGTCGACCCATCAACAAGGCAGAAGGTCTTTGAAACACCCAAGATCCCAGCCAACATCTCATACAAAAGCGTAACAGAGAGCAAAGATGGCAAATCCATCTCCGTGACCTGGAACAACGACATCCCCGGATTCGGACCCGAACACACATCCACCTACGAAAAGAAGGAGCTAGAGCGATATGACAATAACCCCGTAGCGGTCGAGAGCCTGCAGGCGAACGAGGCAGACTCATACAAGATCTGGAACCGAGATCAGGTCTCTGAAAACATCCAATTCATCGACTACGACAAGTCTATGGAAGATGACAAGACCCTCTTCGAAGTACTGAAGCAGCTGCGTCTCTACGGCTTGGTGTTCATCAAGAACGTCCCTGGCGAGAACGGGCCCGCCGCGATGGGGAAGCGGATTGGAAGACTGCGAGATACGTTCTACGGCGAGACGTGGGACGTCAAGTCCGTCCCGCAAGCTAAGAACGTGGCATACACCCACCAATTCCTCGGTTTCCACATGGATCTCTTATACATGGCCGACCCGCCTGGATTCCAGCTCCTGCACTGCATCAAGAACAGCTGTGAGGGCGGGGAATCTATGTTCACCGATGCCTTTTACGCTGTTAACCAGCTGCAATCGAGCCATCCCGCCGAAACAAAGGTATTAGCAGAGTTCCCCGTGAACTACCACTACAAGAACGCTGGGGAACACTACCGCCACTCCCACCCCACCGTTGAGTACGACACCACCGCGCACTCCACACTCACTCCCCGCCCCCTAAAATACATCAACTACTCCCCCCCCTTCCAAGGCCCCTTCAACCTCTCCAACGGGACGTCTGACACTACCTCCCTGGCGAGTTTAAGCAAGTACCACGATATAGTGGGGAAGTTCCAGGAGATCACGGAGAGGGAGGAGAATATCTATAAGTACAAGATGAAGGAGGGGGAGATGGTGATTTTTAATAATCGGAGGGTGTTGCATGCGAGGACGGCGTTTGATGTTAGGGAGGGGGAGAGGTGGCTGAAGGGGGGGTATGTTGATACGGATGTTGTGTTGAGTAGGTATAGGGTTTTGAGGGAGGAGTTTGAGGGGTAGGTGGTTGGATAGGATGTCTGGGGGATGGAGTGGATGGTGGAAGAGGGACTGGAAGTATAGGCTCGTATATAGGTAAATATATTCAAACATATACAGTTCGTGTCTCCTATCTTCGGTCTTTGGGCGGATAGAGGACAATGATAGAGACTCAAATAGGTAGGAATATGGAGTAGAATATGATCATCAACGATTCAATAACCCACGCAAAACGCTACGAAATCCCATAAATCTTACAAGTACACCCCCCGCATATGTGCCTCAACATCCCCTCCCAGAAGTCCTCCCAACCTTTTCTCTCTCATCATTTTTATCTCCAACTATTCTCTCTCTCTCTCTCTCCCACTCCCTCCTCCCCCCTAATATACTTTTTTTTCTCTCATCCTCCCCTCTATTTCGCAAAATGCAAATCATACCCCAACCACTTCCTCGCCATAACCTCCTCCACACTCAACGGGAACCCATAAGTCAACGGCACGAAAAACCACCACCCCCCCACCACCGCGACCATAATCACGCCCGCCGCCGCCCAGCTCGCCAACAGAGACTGTCCCCCCAATCTCTCGCGCGCAGGCAGCGATCGCGCAGCCATAGGGGAGCCGTGCTTGGTTCCCGATTCGGCGACGGTGAAAGTAGCTTCCTCGAGAGCGACGGGCTCGATGGTGAAGATGAATTCGAGGAGGGCGCCGGTGACGAGGGAGGAGGCGAGGTGGGCGGGGAGGTAGTGGTGTAGGAAGAGTTGGCGGCCCATGAGGTAGAAGGGGAGGTAATGGAGGGCCCAGGCGATGAAGAAGAAGCCTGTGGAGTTGTAGAGGCGGGAGCGGGTGCCTGTGGGTGTTAGTTTATGTAAAAACAAATAGGTGGGGGAGGAAAAAAAGGGGGGAAAGGGAGACTTACGGATATCAAGTGCATCAGCGCCACGACGGAGAGAAAGCTGATCCGCAGCAATAATACCAACATACACCGCCAACAGCGACGAAGCAAGCCACCACCCAACCGGGTTACCCAAGAAGTAAATCTGCGAACGCGTATCATTGTGCGTCCAGAAGCTGACACCCCGCAGCAAGAACGGCCAATGGAACGGCTGGCTCGCATACGGATGGCTGCTCGTCAGGGCATTATTGTGGTGGAACATAGCGCGCTGGACCTCGAACCACTTCTTCAAAAACGGCATCGTCTTCACCTGTCTCTCCTCGCGCTGGAGCCTCGGGCTGTCCTCTGGGATGGAGGGTATCTCGTCGACGAACCAGACGTTGGAGGACTGCGCGACGTTCTTGTTGCCGTTGATCTCCTGTTGCTTGTATGCCCAGTCTGGGAGCGGGGTGGTGTGGGTCCACATGGCGACTTTGGAGGGGTTGTGGATGAGTTTGAATTGTGCGGCGAGGGATTTGAATTCTTGGTTTGGCTTGCCGTTCTCGATGCGGATCTCGAAGAGGGTGTCGTTGTGGCGGGTGCCGTGGGCGTCGTCGAGGGAAACGGTGGAGAATTCTTGGTTGGTTGGGTAGTAGGGGGAGGCGACGTCGTGGGAGAGGAGGATGGTGTTTGTGACGACGTGGCGGAGCTTGACGAGGTCGTGGTTGCGCACGATGCGGTTGAGGGTGTCTTGGCCGTCGGCGGGGAGGATCTCCCAGTGGTTGTTGGTGTCGTTGAAGGGGTAGCCGGTAACCTGCTGTCCCTGGCTGGAGACACGTCCGTCATCGTAACGAAGAGGGTATTTATCCGGGTGACTGTGGAGGTATGTCTTGGTCTCCTTGTGTCTGAGCACGATGTTGTCAAAGTAGTTAATCGTAACCGCATTGGTCGTCATGAGGTTATCACTTAGCGTCTCCTGGAACTGGGGCGTCATGAAGTCATCACCCGGGCCCGACTTGGTGAGGATGGAGAAGTGAACCTGGAACCAGAAGAGGTAGAACAGGAACGGGACGAAGATGAGACCGAACGCGCGGGCGGCGAAGTGCTTGCCGAAATCGATCAGCGAGAGCGCGCCCTGGCGACGGTTGACATCGAGAAGATCCCAGAGGTCAATGGCGACAGCAGCTCCGACAGTGAGGAAGGCGAAGGTACCGACATACTTGGTGGAGATAACGCAGCTGAGCGCAAAGCCAGTGAGAAGGAGCCACTTCCACCACTTCCGTCCGAACGGCTGGTGTCTCAGCTTATAGAACCTGATATAGCAGAGCAAACTACACGCCATCGCAAAGACGAGCGTCGCATCCAGAAGAATCAATCTCGTCTGTCCAATATGCGCGTTATCAAACAACACCAAGCCAGCGGCAACAATGCACGCAGGCAGGGTGTATCCCGATTCCCACATGATATCAAACACGACCGGAACAGTGAGAGCGCCGAGCAGGGCCGGCATGGCGCGGAAAGCGACGTAGGGGACTTTGTTGGCGATATACGAGTCCCCGATGTTCTCGAAGTGGAAGTGTCCATCATAACCCACGAACCATCCCATCAGCGCGAACAGCAGCTTCCCAAACGGTGGGTGGACATCGAAGAAGTATGTGCGCTCGAGGTAGTACGACGCGAACTATGCATTACACCACTCGTCAGCTCTCTTCTCTCCCCACCACCATCATCATTGCTGAAGTTACTCACCTTCCCGAAATGCACCTCATCAAACACCACCTCATTCGGATGGCTAATCCCCCAAAACCTCGTCGCAAAAGCCAGAACCGTGATGATCACCAGCGCAAGCTTATAATCCCACTCCGACGCAGGGGCCTTCGATTTATTCGCCTTGACCAGCTTCTCGAGCCCTTTGTCGGCGGGGACAGCGATCGTTGCGGCGGTGGGGGATTTCTCCTTCTTGGACGCGGCGGGGCCGCGGTGCCGGACTGAGCCTGCCGGCGAGGGAGACGCCATGGTGGGCTTTAACTATGGATCTATTGAGTATGATGCGTCAGCGCGTGCTTCGCGGTGGAAGGAAGTTTGCAATCGAAGGGGGCACGTCTCACTCAGCCTCGCTCGACAACGGGGGTTGAGTTGAGTAAGGGGCCACGGGGTTCGCGCTTACTTACTTAGAAAGAAGTCGTAAATAAAACAAACCCCAATACAAGTTGAGGCTCGAAGTAGAAGAAAAGAAATAGAAAAAGAATGTGGTTGTCGTCGCAGCTCGTGAGGACAGATTCGTCGATTGCCCCTTCGCTACAGCTGGTGGGTGTTCAATTCAATCGTCTCAATGCGAGCGAGGCCCTTTGGAAGCCCAAGAAGTGGTCGAGGTGTTCTTTCGCTTATCAGATTGGGTGGAGCTTATGTGGCCGGGCCGGGGTACCAGTAAGGGCGGTCGCGAGGGGGATGGGACTATCGTTTCTTGGCGTGGGCATGTGGGATATAAATATAAATCGATCGGTGATGGGATTTTTGAGATGTTTTACCTGGGAACTTTGTTGTTAAACAATAACAATTTCAATGTTCGGGCGCACAGAGTACAAGAATCGTGAAATAGTTTTGGTTTGGGTTACTGTGCTATATATTTTCGTGCAAATGTAACCTTCCTTTCAAGCCTCATCGCTACTATGGCTTCCCTACCAACAGCCGCCGCTCAATGCTCTAATACCGAACAACAAACTCCTCTAACTCGAACTCAAAAAAAAAGCTCTCCCTTTGCTAACTCACATCACATCCCACCCCACCCCATACTACGACGTCGTAACACTAGCAGCCCTCTTATCATGATCCTCCAAACTCTCCATCAGCCTCGCCCCCAACGCATCCTCAAAATCCAGCTGCGACACCTCCTGTCCCTGCCCCGTCCCGCCCTGCCCCCCAATCCCCTGGCCCCTCGGCGACTGATTAATAATCTCCCCCTGCTGTCCCATCTGCTGTTGTCCATGCTGCTGGTGCTGCTGTCCATCAAACTGCTGCTGCTCCTCCCCCCGCCCTTGCTGCTGCTGCTGCTGCTGCTGCAACCCCTCCATCCCCAAATGAAGCCCCCCATGCATCTCCCCCACCCCCCCCTGCTGTCCCATCCCACCAAGCCCCCCCTCCTGCATCCCCCCCGCCAGCGCCATAATCCCATTAAACCGCGCCTGCTCCTCATCACTCGCCAGCCTCGCTCGCTCCTCCGCCTCCTTCCTCGCCGCCTGGCTGGGGGCTCTCGTCTTCAGCTCCCCAGTCACGCATTGGAGGTAGTACGGTACCTCGATGTTACTCTTCAGGAAGAAGAGTTTCAGGTTCCGCGCTTTGTCTTTGAGTTGGACTTGGTTCCTGTCTTTGAGGATCTCGCTGACTTGACCCTTGGCGCCGTATAGGGCGAGGATCTGAGACCAGTGCGGACCCTTTACCTGGTCTAGCCCGGCCATTAAGGCGTTCTCTTCCTCGGTCGACCAGGGGCGCCGTTGGCTGGGGAGGCCGGGGCGGCGGCTGTGTGGGGATGCTTTGGCGACGGCGGCTTGGCGGGCTTGTTCGTAGAGGACTTGTGTCGGGGCAGTCTGTGTGTGGTATGGTACTGCACCCGCGGGGTATTCCTGTGCGTAGTTGTTCATCTGCTGGTTATGTTGCGGGTGTTGTTGGAGGTGTTGTTGTTGAGGCTGGGTTTGCTGTTGGCGGTCGTATTGCGAGTAGCCTATGCTTTGGAGGGCGTGTTGGGTTGCGGCGCGGGTGGCTTGCTCGATGTCGAGGTCGCCGAGGTCGAGTTCGGGTTCGGGGTGTTGGGGGGGGGGTTGGGGGTCGTGGGGGGGATGTTGTTGTTGCTGTTGCTGGGTGTGGAGAGATGGGGGTGGTGCGGTTAAGGCGTGCCGCCTCATGTAGGGAGCTATTAATGGCTCGTATGCCTTCTTGAGATGGTCGCTGAGGTTCTTGAGGAAATCTTCCCAGGCGTATTGTTCCGAGAGGATAGCTACAAAATTAGAACGTGCTTCGTATGATGGCGGGGGCTGACTTACATATAGAATCCGGATCACCAGAATCATTCTGAAGGTACTCCCTCCGCGCATTCGCCTCCTTGACAAATTCAACCTCACTCTGCGTAAGATCCGACCCCGGATGCCTCGCACGAAGCGTATCACCCAGACTAACCGGAAACAGATCATCCAAGACCTCATCCTTCGTCCTCTCCTGCTCCTCCTGCGACACCGCAGAGAGATACATCTGCGTCTTAAGATTCAAATACAACAATCCGGGCTCCGTCTGCAGCTCCGCCCCATCCGCCACAAACGTCTCGATAAAATGATCATTCAGCTCATAGAACCCCACATCCTGCCCCCCCACCACCGACGACACAAACGTCGCCAGATTCGTCGTGCGTATCGTCCCGCGGTGCTCCGGCTCGCGGATATTCAACTCGTCGGCCGACAGGAACGGTTTCTGCTGCGAGTAGATCTTCTTGGTCTGGTCAAACAGCGATTTCAGCGTCGCGTACGCCTGCCCCAGTTCCGACTCGGGCTGCGTGACGATCTTGATCGTCTCCGAGTACGGGCCCTGCGCCAGCGTGGAGAGGATCTGCGTAGACAGGCTCTCTAAGATAGGTAAACTCAAAATCCGCATATACAAATGCGGATCCGCTGAAAACCCATTACTGATCTCCGCCGCTGCCTCCCTGCTCCCCCCAAACTCCCCAGACTGATACCCCTCCACTGACGGTAACGGTTCCTGCGGCGCATAACTATGTTGCTGGTGCTGCATCTGCTGCTGCGGCGCGGGTGCACTAGCCTCTTCCGACGCCGTAGCAGCAGCCGCAGCGATCATGGCCGCGAAATCCATGTCATCCCCTCCCAGCGCTGGGGGGGAGGGAACCTCGATGCGCTGGCGCTTTTCATCTGAGGCTGGGGCGTGGGGGGTTGAGGGGGAGAAGCGGCGTTTGAGGGGGGAGTGTTGGTGTGGGTCGTACGGGGGAGGGTCGGCGCTGTAGGGGGATTCGTATTTGATTTGGGGTTCTGCGAGGGGGAGGGGGTTAGTTACTGGTGGTGAGGAGATGGGGGGGTGGAAGGGGGTGAATTGGGGTAGTCGCGTGGAGGGTACTGAGGTGGGAATGCGCAGGGTGAGAACTCACGTTCGATAGGCATAGTGGCGGTGATGATTGATTCCATATCGGTGGTGACCAGCCCTCTGCTATCTCATTCGGAGGATCCGTAGACGTTGGTGGTTTGAAGCGAGCGTGAGCAAAAGCGGGTTGAGAGAGAGAGTAGAGAGAGAGAAGTTCTTTTGGTAAGGAACTGCCGACTCTCCTCTCCTCACTTCTTTCCCGCGGCGCGCAAAACGCCGGCCCGTCCATTAGCTCATAGCCCCAATCAGCGAGACCTGTCGCTTTTGCCCGTGCCCTCGCAGGAGAGATACACCAACGAACAATCAGGGAAGAAGGAAAAAATAAAATTTATTTGGGGAAAATTAATTGGGGGATGTATAGAGTTGGGGGTGGGATATTTTATAAAATATATATTAAAAGCCTTAAGGGACTCTGAATTCTTACTTGGGCGTGTACAGTTACGATAGATCTCTTCGCCCAGTTCAGTACGTTTATACAGTCAGGGCAGGGAGAGACTGTTGAAATCACGTGGTTGCTTTGATAAGAAAGCACGTGATGATATTGATAAGACATCTTATGGCACGTGAGAATATTGATTGAAATACACGTGATTTTATAAGTGAACGTGCACGTGACTATTAATTGACTCGTTATATCGGACTCCCCTTCCTCCTCCTATCTCGCACATGGCTGATACTAGTAGAGTGGATTTACAAAGCAAGTTCATGATGTATTGGAGTATTTTGGAGTCTCGGAGAGCCCCATCGAGCCAGACCCTCTAATTGACCCGTTGACCCGCACCCGTTCATGCGAAGTATGTATAGTAATCAGCGGTCAAGAGTAGACGGTGTATGATATTGTACTAGTTGTACTCTGAAGGAGTATATATACTAGCATACTTATAAGAGTTTAGATATATATAGAACCTATAAAACACATGTAAACAGAATATGCTATGGTATAGAACGCCTATCTCAGCCGTCTTGGCCTTGATTTTGTTAGTCTTCACTCGGCCCTTTGAGCGGACATATAGTTCTCCATCCACCCGCCGTGCGTTAAGTATAAGAGTGTAGTATAGTCGAGATGTACAATACAAAACAAAACAATAATACAATAGAGTGCGACTCGCACTGGATAACTCTCTCTCCCTTACGTGCGACTCGTACCGTACCGTACCGCATCGCCCGATCGCTCCTTCCCTCCGTGGACCCTTGCCGCGTTGGTTACCGCGATGACACTGTGATTCCGAGTCTATATTTGTCTTTCGTTGTATGTACATACAGTAACATGCAGCACTATCGAACCCTATCGAACTTACTAGCCCGCACCACTCGATATGCTATAGTACACCCCATATACAACTCCATATACAACTCCATATACAACCCATATCACACTCAATAGTCGTAGCCGTACGTACTTACTCCGCACGGTATTGTCGCCGCTGTGTCCTGCTTACTGCTGCAGCTTGATCCCGAACCAATGAATGCCATCTATAAATGCCGAGGGCCAACGGGGTCTGGGGTAAGTAGACTGACTACCTTCCCTTGTAGACTGCAGTACTGCAGTAACTTCTTGTCTGTTTCACGAATGCGGAAAGAGGGGTCGCAGAGCATTTGTAGTACTGCCTACACCGTAACCCGCATCCGACAATAGACGCTCATGAAACTTGTACCCGTAGGAGAGTGTAGAGTGTCAATGGAAGAACAATTTATTATTATCGTACGTCTGTATGTCTGCTCGTCGCAAATAACACGAATATATATGGAGATTCTATCCACGGAATCAAATATTATCGCTCCTAGAGAGTTAGTCTCCATCCGAGGGGTGAACACCCGGCATCACTTATACCGGTCGACCGAATGCCTCTACAGCGCCTGTAGACTACTAGACTCCAGATGTCATCGGTACTTTCTCGACCACCCAAACTTGAGTAGAGTACAATGTATCCCCTGTAAGAAACTAGGGGGAGCTCCTCCTCAGATGACCCCGCCTTTAACGTACTACACGTACATTGCGGTACAAACCTCAGACCTCTAACCTCACTCCAACACATGTACCCACACCTATATCCCCCCCC